>JAMJFZ010002307.1:4275000-4427500 GCA_026225945.1 Cricetomys ansorgei | reverse complement strand
AGGAAATGGATAGAAAAATGCTTGGAATGTTTACAGAGCTAAGCACATGTTGCACATAGGTAGAAAGGGGCTACACAGGGATAGTGACATCTGCTCAAGGAGTCTCAAATTATCTACTGTTCTTCTGAACTGCTTTTGCTTCCTCACTTAGTCACTAATCCTGACATGCCTATCACATGTCTACAAACCGAAAGTATTCTTGTAGAACATACTCGTTAGAGTATACTGGCCACCAACCTCAAAAAGTCATTTTCTGTATGTGTGGCTAATAGATATACAGCAAAGAGCTGGGTGTCATTAATGATAACTCAAAGTTATCTTTTGGTCCACAGTTTTCCATGGTTTATTAATGGCCGAACACATTAATTTTTCTTTCAGGGTGACCTTTACAACACCATTAATCCTCCTGGCTTTTATCCAACTACATTATTTCTCATTATAGTTCCAGCTTTCAACATCTACATTTGTTGAAAAGAGAAAAGTAAATTGTAGTGGCCTCAAACCCTTGGAAAATACAAGGGCTGTAGATACGGTGAAAGGACTTTACAGGGTGGGGGAAGGAGATGTTTTATTACAGTAATAGAGAAAGCCATATGATAAGTATCATTAAATACATTCTTGCCCTTATAAAATACTTGGCCACACTTAACCTTTGGGAATGCTAAAGCAAAACTATCTATACACATACATGTATGATTAAATATGTTTATATATAAAATTATATGTCTATATATTTATATATAATAATTCTATTAGAAAGCAGAGTTTGGGTAATACTTTAAAAAGTAGGCCATATGTCAAAACTGTGATATTTATAAACTCCATTTGTTTAAGGAAGTGAATCCGTTTAGCCAAATCAAGTATTTTCTTACACACTCAGTACACAGAAACAATCTAGTCTCGTGTCCTTTAGGACACTGAGCAGAGTGGGAATTAGACCCCAGTGGTGAGAAGCACACACAGACTCCTCGCGTCAGCTTGTACTAGTCCTCATCTGGCTGCTGCCTCCTGCCCTATGCTGAATTACAATAACAGATCTGCTTGGGCTCTGCTTTGTAGAGGTTAAAGCATTTGGAAATACCTTTGCTTTCTCTAGTTTTCAATTTATCGGAGCCTAGACCAATGTTCTATTTCCTTCTGTCTCAAACCGAACACCCCTTCTCTTCTTCCTAAGGCAAATCTATTTGCTATAATACCGTCACCTCATACTCTTTCAGGGTTGTGCATCTCTCTACTTTTTTCCTCTTCCTCTTTGGAGAGGAATATCTATCTATCTATCTATCTATCTATCTATCTATCTATCTATCATTAATCTACCGTTTGTCACCTATTATCTATTGATCTATCTACCTACCATCATCTATCATCTAACTACTATCTAGAACCTGTTATCTATCTACCTACCCATCTATAAATTTATCATCTATCTACCACCTATCACATCTATCTATCTATCATCTGTCTATCTATCTATCTATCTATCTATCTATCTATCTATCTATCTATCTATCTATCTATCCATCTATCTATCTATCCATCCATCTATCTATCCATTCATCCTCATTTAAAAACCTGTGTCTACTCAACGCACCCAGTCACTTCTCAGCATCACATTTACAATATGAGTCCACATTGCTGACTGAACTGTACCATTCACTGGACTGGCCTATTCTCCAAATTGTTGTGACTGGGAGTCTGGTGAAATCACTCCACTTGGTTTTCAGAGTCTCCTCTCTGTGAATTCCAGCCAGAGAGAGCCTAAAGCTTTTCTGCTTCGTGTCCTTCTGCTCTTCTGCAGAATGTGCCATCATCAAATAGCCCCTCCCATGTGAAACCCTTTCTAGGGCCAACCTCATATTCCCCTATTGTTGCATTTGACTTTGAGGTGACTGTACATGCACAGGATTTCTCTGCCCTGTAAGTTCTTTTATGAGTTCAAAAGTGACTGGAAGTAATAACACCTATCCCAAACTGCTCACATAAATAAGATTTCTTTCCAGTGTGAGATTTTTTTCATGTTTTTGCCAGGACCTCTCCTGATTGCCTGAAGGTGTTCTCACAATGCTTACATATACAGACTGTCTCTTCTGTGTTCTTCTATGTGTTTCTGATAGATACTGCACTGGCTGACAACTTTCCTATACTACTTATTACACGGCTTTTATTCTTCATTAGTTTCAGACAGTCTTTTTAGACAGTTTTCTACCTAGAAAAATGTGTGGTGGATTTAAAATATGATCAAATGATCTTTGAACGTTTTCTCTTCAAATGTTGGAGGCTAATTCTCTTTTTGTGGAGTTGGGTCTCAGAACAGCAAAATAGACTTGGTGGGAATTTGGTGAGGAGGCCACAAACACCGTGGTTTTCTCTGCTCTCTTTTTGGGGTCACTCATTGAGAAGTTTTCCTGCCATGTGATGAGCAGCGTCGGGGAAAGTTCGTGTGATCTAGAAGTGAGGTCTCCAGCTACCAGCAGTGCAAGTGAGTTGTCTACCTCCAGCGAGGTTCTCAGGAGTCTATGGTTCTGGCCAACATCTTCACTATAATCATTTGAAATATCCTGAGGCAGCAATAACTAGTTGAGCTTCCCTTTAGAATCTGAGGAAATGTACGGTACAGGGCAAGATTTGGGGTTGGTCTCTACACAACTGTTTGCCAGTATGATCGGTGGCATCTATGGTGCTTTACTTCTTGCCAGACACACTCTTTCCTGGTGAAATGCTCTAGTCAAGGAATAATCTGTATCTAACATCCTAGCTATGCTTCTACGTATCAGACAAGTTCATAGTTTCCTCCTGAGCACTTGTAACTAAATGCTTCCTTGTTCGTATAATTCAAAACACACTAAATTTCATATTTAAGTCTTCCTTCCAATTTTTGTCTGCTTTCTTCTTGTTAATAGATAACCGAAGCAATAGGCTCCTGTCTTCACTCTGGTGCCATTGACTTTGTCAGCTGTCCTTTAATATGGACCCTTTTATCCAGGCTCCTCTGTGCTTATTTCTATCTCATGTGACACACGCAGCATATACGATAACAGTGCCTTCACTAAACACTATTGCTCAATTGTTAATCCTTTCCTTAAAGGTTTGACCACATCACTCTGTGAATGTCAAAATCTCATAGGAGAGCTTTCCATCTCATCCATTTCTTTCCATTTTAGCTTTCACCGCTGCCACGTTATTCTGCCACATTATTCAACTTTCTGTTCAAGTCCCTGCATTTCATAGACACATATATTTCAGAGTTTTTCCTCTTTTCTTGCAGCCTACAGTACCTATGAATGTATCGGCTCTTTGAAGTTCAGTTTGAGTAGTGCTACCTGTAACTTAGTCTACCTTGATTCTTCCTAGTAGAATATAACTCACTCCTCTTTGACTGTAGGGTTACAGCTATGCTCTGAAGTAGCCTTCAGTATTTCTGAGCTGATATTATAACACTTCCCAAAGTAATCATGTTCTGCATAGTGCCAATCTGTACTAGAGGCTTCCTAACTGGACAGAAGTAATAAACGTATCAATGGATGTGTGCTGAGTTGAGTATGTTTTAATTCATGCATGAAAAATAAAAATAATAGTGTTGGTTAACACATCAAAAATTACAGTTACAGGAAACCAAAGGCACTACTCTTCACAACCTCTGGTTGTGTTCAATCAGAATTTTCAATCAAAATAGAGCAGAATAAAATTCATATTTCATGGTTGACAGTTGACCCAAACAGACTATATTCATCATTATATATTTGTACACCTCACAAAAATGAAAAAAAAATGTCAGTGATAGAAAATACAAGCCACTTAGAAACCAAATCCTGAAAACAGTTTCCAATAAAATTAATCATTCATGCTTCTTCTAAAAGATAAACTAGAAGGTGAAGTTTCACACATAACTGTAACCGGTACTTTTACAAATTTCAGGGGCAGTAGAAATTTGACTGAGTTAGTAATTCCACTTGCATGTTTAAAACAGACCTTACGGTAGGAACTCAAATTATGTCTCCCTCATTTGCTCAAGCCATGCGCAGCCTGTGTGTGACAAGCCATCTTAGATGATTTCATTCAATTGCCATAAATGAAAATTCAACAAGAACAAAGGAAACCAAACTTACCTATTGTGCTAACTCTTGCTGAAGGACTAGCTAACGCTGCTGGGACAGAGGCTTTGAGGGTGCCTGCCCCACTGTTTATTCTCAGAGCTGGCATGTGGGGAGAGGTGGGTGACGTGGGTGATTTGCCATCAGAGGTCTTGGGTTTAGCTGATAGGTTCAGTGGCTGGGCCACTTCATCCTGCAAGGATCATTAGAACATGAGCTGTGACAAGCAAAGGCTGATCAGAAACATCTAGAAAATCACAGGTACCCAGCCCAGCATTTCCCTTCAGTGATGTGAACATTTACTCTTAACATTACCGTGTTTGCTAAGCTGTTGACATAATGTCACTTTCAACTACATATTACAGAGTCCTAGTTATACAACAGGAAGCACACACACCTCATCTACTATCCACAGAAAACAGTCACGTGATATAGCCTGAAAGAACTACTCTTACGAAGCTAATATCTGATATGCACCTTCATTTGAGACATTTTTACAGAGTTCATATAAAATTATAATGCCGGTCATCTTTGTGTTTATATCTCTGTAACAGGAGAGTCAAATTGCGAGCATCGTTGTCCAGGTGTAGAGGCGGCCCCTGGACCATCCGTGGATGTGCGGCTCTGATCAGAACTGCTCTCCCAATTGGATAAAAAAAAAAAAAAACTAAATTAAAAAAATACAATTTTCTTAAAAAAATAATCATTTCCCCTTTGATTCACAGAAACAATTTTAGATTTTTATCTACAAAATGAAAACAAACGTGTCTAACGTTACAATAACATGTATTACCTAAATACCTAAACAAACGTCGCCCACGTTCATAACATAAAATCCAGAAGAATGCTCAAAATGTCCCCCCTGGAAAATCACATGGCATGAACACCTGTATGAGACCAGTTCAGTACGGTTAGTGACTTGAGTTATTCTATGCTTGAAGAGTGTAGCTCAATTTTGCAGCCTTCTCTATTAGCCCCCGTGTTATTAATTATGTAACATCTATGGCTACAACACTGCTGGGTTTCTATTGCATCACGAGAACCAGACACAGTATCACCATATTGCTTGCTCATTGCTGCAGACTATTTTATTCCTCTGCTGTGCTCTAAACTGGAATGTTCTGACAGTTGTGTATATCAGATTCAACAGTACTGAAATCTTATTGTAGATTGAATACATATGATGTTTATCAACAGCAGGAACTCACTTTAAAGTGACACTGTCTTTTATCAAATAGGGTAAATGTTAGCGGGGAAGCATATCTTAATCTCTACAAAAAGTTAGCTCTTCACTATATATATACATATGTATACATACAAGCACACATATGCGTATGTATGCATATAGAGAGTAAATTATGGATTCATTTCTCACTAAAATTAGTCATTTATATCTCTTAAAAATAAACTAAAAGGCAAAAGCTTCACAGATAAATATAACTGAAACTTCTGGATTGGGGGGGCATTAGAACTTTTAGTTATATACATATCCACAAGCTATTGAAACAAATCACAAAAGGAAAGTAAGGCACATGAAAGCTTGTGGTGCGACCCTGTGTTGTGGAACAGGGTCACGGTCAGCTTATAGATTCTGTGCACTTAGTAAACCTGGGAACAGACTAGGAAAGGATATTCTTATAACCTCTTTCTGAAGCTCCGATTGTGTTGCAAAGAAAAGCACTTTTTATTGTTGTTTTTTTTTTTTTGTGTGTGTGTGCTTTTGAAAATCAACGAGGTAATTCAAATTGGCCATCTGGTATCATTACAGATACATAATAAATTAATATCCATTATATGAAATTCTATCCATTAATAGACTGTTGGTAAGTAGTAAAATAAGATCGTTCCCTTATTGATGTGGGTATGTGACTTGGAGAAATTTACTTTTACACTTAAAAAATGTATACAGACCAAAATATCTCTATACTATTCAATGTGAAACACTCAGCCGAGGTGTTCAGACAGAATCTAGAGAATGCCTCAGTTGGCAAAAACCCAGAAATAATATGTGTTTATTCCATGGATGTATAGTTCTGAAAGAGCCATTCATGGGCCGGCCCTGTCTGCAGCCCCTGAGAACTAATTGCAGGGCAAACTGTTGTGGATGCTTGGCGGTGGGGCCCAGCAACTGGTGTTTGAGCATTTCCATTGATTCTAATGTACTCTAAAGGTTGGCAACTACTGCTTATAAAAGAGGAAATGAAAACAGTTACACTAGGTTTCAAAAAGCTTCCTTGATGGAAGGATGCACAGTTTAAAACATAAAATATATAATATGACTATAGTTTTCAAAATTTGATTGGGAGATATATAAAATTAGAAACAGTTGTATGCATAAGAAACTCAATGCTACCAGGATTGGCCAGGTGCAGAGGGGCATGGCCAGGGAGTTCTGGGATGAGAATCTGTACCTTCTCCATCAGTTAAGTCTACTATCATGACAGCCTGGTAGACTATCAATGTTGCTTACTGTGTAGCTGTAAATGTTCCACATGTTCCTCTCCTGACTACATGGTACGCTTGTGTCTACTACTTGTGTCTAGTACTACATGGTACTACTTGTGTCTAGGGCTTCAGTGACAGCCCTAGAACATCCTTAGAACAGAGTCAAAAACTCTTGCAAAAAGTTTCTGGGAAAGCTTTGGGAAGTTAAAGGTAGTTACTGCTCTTGACTGTGTAGAAAGATAGGATAGGGCAGAATGTATTCCCAGAGTCGGAGTCGGAGATTTGGGGCACACAACAGAAGAGTGTGATGATTTTGAGTGGACTGGGGATCCTGACACAGTGAAATGTCACGTCTGAGCTTTAAACACTAACAGCTACCAAGGTGCATGCTGACAGGTGACCCGGGTGTTTATGAACACTAAAGACGCACAGGAACTTTCAATATTTCCTTCAAGGCAGTGCGCATGTCTGAAAGGCAAAAGTGCAGGGCCCCAAGGACATATGACAGACCAACAGTCCTAATTTGATAGAAATGTCATTCAAATTTGCCCTTTCGGATTCTCTTCCACACTGTGACAGGCTAGCGGCGTGCTTAATAAGAACTTGCATGCATGATCCTTATGCTGGGAACCTCATAAATAATTTTGGCTCATCATATTATATCTCACAATTTGATCCATTTGAATCATTTACTGCTGCTGAGGTCACAAAGCAAAGCCCATTATTCATGAAGGACAGGAAACTTAAAGAACACTCCAATTTTCTATTAATTATTGTTTATTTGACTAAATGAAAATTCTAAAGCACTTAACTGTAAGCCGGGCTTGACCTATTTATGGCGTGCGTTCTCAGTTATTGATACAGGCACAAACGTGGAAGGTACATTTTCTACCCTGTGTTTTACTTGCAATGTCTTATTTAGAAAAATGAATCGAACAGCTTAGCATGGCCAACCTCTATTCTTTCCAGTAAAACATACATTAAGATATTAATAAATAACTCAACAGAAAAGACTCTAAGTAACTTCCAAGGTCAAGAAGACATTTTTACCCAGCCCACCATCAAGCAGAGAGGAAAGTAGTGTCCTTTGTATTACTAAACTGATTGGTGAATCACCGCCACAGTGAAACTTTTACAAACACTGTTACTTGGTGATTATTTCTTTTATACATAAAATGATAGCCCCCTCCAGCACTTTGTTTACTTTTTGAATAGCTCCAAATGATAAATGTTTTATGAACATCTAAACATAAACAGTCATGTGAGCTGAGGTAAATATGGTGCAACTCACGGAAGACGGTTATTTACATTGGCAGATCTCATTATAGATACTACAGATCACTTGTTTAATCTTCAATACCATGGTGTTTCTTTGTCTGTTTGCTGTCCTGATCCTCCTGCCTCTCTCTTTCCAGTGATGGGATCACAGATGTGTGTCATCATGCCCTGTCCATCGGTTTCCATACTATCAAGTAGCCAATAATTTATTGGATAAAGTTGAAGTGCTAGTGAAACGTAGGTTTTTGGGTCTAACACGTCATGGTCTTTTTTAACTTACAGGATCCCTTTTATCCTAGAGTTTGTGAGGCAGACTGAATATGCATACTCTGAAACTCTGGCCCTCACTATATAGTTATATCACACAATCACACAAAGGTTCATGCAAATTTAAGAGAGTGAATTCATACACATGCCTGCTATTTCATATGCTGGCAAAAGTTATGCAGCCAATTGATTCAATTCAGTGACTTTTTGTGATTCCCTATTGCCTATGCTACATTACATAAAATATTTCATAATGTTAACATGATATTTAGACTGCTCATTGAGAAAAAGCTATAGGTTTCAGTCCTAGTAGCATTGATTGTCAACTTGACCTAGTCTAGAATTATCTGGAAAAGAAGTCTTGATTAATTTTCTTTATAAGATTGGCTCATGGGCATGTCTACTGGGGAGCCTCTCAATTGTTAATTGATATAGAAAGATTTAGCCCACTGTGGGTGGCATCATTCCCTAGGCAGGTGGTCCTGGGCTGTATAAAAAAAGTTAGCAAATCATGAGCCTGTGAGTAAGCCAAGCTACACTGCACCATTGCTTTTTCTTTAAGTTCATGCTTGAGTCCTGCCCTGATTTCCTTCAATGACGGACTGTAACCTGGGAGTATAAGCCAAATAAATTTTACTCACCTAAGTTGATATATTTCTTTCTTTTTTTTTTTTAACCACAGCAACTTAAACTACTTACACTGTACAAGAGAATAAGATTCTTGATCTCCAGAGAGAAGTTTTAGGAATCTTTTGCTGAATATAACTTTTAATAAGCTACTGGTTCATCTTTGTTGCCTTGAGAATATCAAATTAGTAAAACTGAAACAAACATTCAGCCCAGCAATGTTTCATTCATTGGCAGCTACTGTGACTCGTCTGAGAACAAACACTTCACTTAACAGCTGTGGTCTGAGCAGCAGAAATATGGAGGCCTTGACTAATCTGTATCCTAGTAGAACAATCCTATAAATAAATGAACTGAATGAAGCAAAGAATGTAGCACAAATATATAGCTGTAGGTGCACTCAAGAAATCCTAACATCAAGGAATCGAGACCATTTTATACAAACGATTTAAAAAAATAAAATTAAAACATATTTCTAAGTAGAGCTTCAGCTAGATTTACTTTTGAAAAAAAAGCTCTTTTACATAGTCATATGCCATCTTGTTTTGCTTTCTGTTGTGATAAAATAATGACCAAAACCAAAATGAGGAGGAATGAGTTTATTTCACCTCCCAGATCACAGGTGATCACTGAGGGAAATCCGGACAGGAATTCAAGACAGGAACCTGGAGGCAGGAACTATTGAAGCAGAGGCCATGGAGGAATGCTGTTTACTGACTTGCTCCTCATGGCTTGCTCAGCCTGCTTTCTTATACAATCTAGGACCACCAGCCCAGATGTGGCATCAACCACTGTTGGCTGAGCCCTCCCCCATCAATCATTATTCAAAAAAATGCCCCACAGATTTGCCAACAGGTCAATCTATGGAGGCATTTACCCAAATGGGGTTCCCTCATCCAGAAGACCCCAGCTTGTGTCAAGTTGATGAAAACTAAACAGCAGATATGGTTTTCATATTTTGAAAACACCAAATGACTAAGAAAAAATCAAATGTGATTATTTTTATTAATATTTTATCAGAGAAAAGGGAAATCTTTCTTTGGAAGCTGACATGGTCATACCTTTGTCTTTGCTTCTCAGTCTCCTATTTCTTTAAAAAAAATTAGAATTACAAAACTCAGACACTGGTATCCCAAACAGTTCACTGGTCTCCTCTCACCTTCATTCTTGTCTTCTACCACACAGAACTATATCCACACTTGGGAAGCAGGAACAAAGTCCCAACTGATGATATACAAATAATCATAAACTTCAGAACATAAATTTACCCTTTATTTACCTCCTTATTCACTATCACTAACAGTTGTTGGTTTGGTGTGTGTTGTAGAAGTTTATTTTTAGTTATGTTTTAAATGATTGTTTTGTTCACTTTCGGGTGAAGGGCTGCCTAGGTCTTGGCATTTTGTATTGTCTGCAGGTGTTGGGTTTCTGTGGGGGATGTTTGACTGCTTATGATCTGCACCTGAGGAGTTCTGAATCAACTGTTGAGTATGGCATTGGCCATGATGGTGGTTCCCTCTGCTGATGTCTGGCAGGGTTTGCACCTATGAAATATGTCTTCGTGTCTCCTTGCTGAGCTGCCACAGAAACATACAGCTATGGATGTAACCATGTCATGGTGGTCTCAGACTGATTTTACCTATATTACTTAGTGGAAACCAAACGTTTACTTGTCAGTTGATTTTATACTGCTTGAATGGAAATAGGTAAGAATGTATAAACATAGTTAATAATCCAACATCAGGACTGGGGGGATGGCTCAGAGGTTAGGAGCGCTGGCTGCTCTTTCAGAGGACCTGGGTTTGATTCCCAACATTCCAAATGGCAACTCACAACAGCCTGTAACTTTCAGTTTCAGGGGACTCGACCCTCTTTGTCTTCCAGGGCACTATATACATGTGATACACATACAGATACTCAGACATTAAAAAATAAATCTTAAAAAAATTAATAATCCAAAATCAATCCGTCTATCATTATTTAAGCAGTATTTCCTCCATTTATTAAATGATACTACATGATAGACACTAGAAATTCATGAATCACAGCAACCGCCTTACGGAGTGCTTAGGATGGAAGCCCCTTCTCAGGAACAAATGCTCAAATTATGATTTTCATGTTAATAAATGCATGCACAGCCCCGGAAGTTTTGTGTGTGTATGCTCTCTGTGGAAGTGCTGCCTTTAGACCTAGCCACATGAAATGCAAGCCTGTGTCCTCTCATTCAGTTCCCATGTGTTCCTTCCTCACTTGGTCCCTGTTTTCCACCTTCCCCACAGTCCTGCTTAGCCTATGCAAGGTTCCGTCAACATTTCCTTAAAAGTGGATCTGGCCAAGATCTTGACCTTCATGTCAAGGAAGTAAGCAAGTACTCCTTTACATTTGAATTGCTTGTTTTAATTAGAGTCACTCCAGCAGTATTCATCACTGAATTTGTTGTTTGAAATGCCCTCTGTTCCTTCTCTAATAATGCTTCAGCTGGGCATTTTCTGACTATGTTATTTAATGACTTGCACACACACAAACACATGAACACATGTATACATGCACACATTTGGAAACATAGAAAAGAATAATGTGTACCTTCCAGAATATCATTTACATCTTATACTCATCTTTAAGTTAAAAAAAAAAAGAAAGACTTTGAAAGACTGACACCAAAAAAAAAAATCCATTCTTCCTATACACAGTCTTCCTCTGACAGCCTTTGGGGTGGCCATCAATCATACCTGCCTCTTGGTGCTCTGTGTCAGTCCCCTCTTACAGTGGGCAGAGTTTACCCGTATTGGGGTGTGGAGGCAGGATGATCTCTGGGCTTGCTGGACAGTTAGTCAAACTGAAAGACTCACACACAACACACCCACACCCACACACCCCACACACACGAGAACACAGATATACCCACAGTGTGGCATATGACTTCAGATGCCAGGTAATAAAAGACCTTGCAACTTCCATTTCCCTATTGTGATAAGCGGGGCACATCAGTGATCATGTTCAGCGGTAGGACTATTTTGTACTATAATCCTTTGATTCGGCTGTCCTGTGGACTATAGGATGTTTGTCACTATCATCGGTCTCCACCTTGGTAACATCCCCTGCCTGAGTTTCAACAATGAAATGCTTCTCCCTCGAGGAGTCTATCACCCCCAATTGGGAACTAAAGCTACAGGGTAAGCCAGCCGACCTGGGATAAAGACAGCTGGTTTCATTTGTAACAAAACTCCCTTGGTTTTTTTGGTACAACACTTTGTAGACCAGGTGCATATCACTAATTTTCCTTCTCTTAATATTTTTCTCTTTTCTTTTTAGACTTTACGTTTGAACTTTGAAATTTTACAATCAATACTTTAAATTTCTCTCAATCTAACCTCTCCTCTTTACTCCTAAAATGTTCTAGAAGAGTACTGTATAAACATAATGCCAATACATTTGCTCAAAAATGTTAGATGAGAATTTCTTTATCCTACCATCATAGTTGAAAAGTCCCTCACAAAAGGCTACAAATTTTCCTGTGTGTGAAGAGGAAGGAAAGGCATAGAAGTGTATCCCATAACATCTGTTGGATCACTTACAACACGAGGCAGTAAAACATGGATGGTGTTTCAGACTCAGCTCTGTTTAAACTCAGAATCCCTGACAATGTCACAAACCTAACGGTGATGGTCCCCTTGGCCTCTGGTGGGCATTATATCTGGATGATTGTCTTCTAAAGTGATTAATCTACTTCATCCAGGAGGCTAAAGGAAACAGAGCAGCCACAATTGATGTTAATAGTCATACCAGCTTCTCTTATTATCCTCTACATGCAAATCTCCAAAAGTTTTAAAAATGCTTTAAAGGAATTAACTTGGCTATCATCTGTTTAAGAAACCTGGAATGTGTTCTTGGCACCCATGATCATTCCTTAAAGTGATTACTAGAAAGCTCATTGTCAGTGTTACTTTACTGCTGAACAGTGAGGCTCATGGGAAGAAGTCACGCATAGTTTGCCCAAGTTGTCAAAGAGAGGATAGATTCACACACACACACACACACGATCACTGGACATAGAGCAACACAGGTTTATAAAACAAGCTCCAGGACAAAGGGACGCTGGTCATTTCTATTGCCACGTGTGCACTGGAGACATCAGCATCTGTAACTACGCCTGAAGGTATAAGGAATTAATATCGGATAGAAGGACAAGCTAAATATCACAAGGTGGTAGCAAGCTGGCCCACTAAACTCAGAGAGCTAAAAATGATCCCAGAAAGGAATGAATGGTTTTTCAGAGAAACAATAATAATCAAAATTCTGATTTAAATGTTGATGAAATATGATCTTGAAATAAAGCAAAATATAAAACCTGGAAGGAGCTCAGAAGTCTCAACAATTCCTCTTGAGAAATTATCAATAGTCTCTTGGGATTTAGGTTTTGTTAGACACTAGGGGACATTTAGGAATAAGCAGACTGACCATCATTAGCAATCAGAGGGGGTTGAGGATAGCCATAATCATATATCAGCAATTTGATAAAACTCCAGTCAATTCCATAAAAAGGCCTTCTATTCAGGGCTCACATACATGCATGTGTGGGTCCTCAGGGGCAACGATCCCCAGTGGCCTAGTGAACCACTGTCACTGGCTGCTTAATGCTTAATGGCAGTTATGACAGTTAACTGATGTGTTGATATAGTTTGGGAGACTTTCATGAGAATCAAATTATCTAAGGCAGAGAGAACCCTGGTGAAGAAGGATGGAGCATACATACGCAGAGAGAGAGGAGAGAGAGAGAGAGAGAGAGAGAGAGAGAGAGAGAGAGAGAGAGAGAGAGAGAGAGAGAGAGGGAGGGAGGGAGGGAGAGAGGGAGAGAGGGAGAGGAAGAATGTGAATAAGACACAGGAGAAAGAAAGCAAGAGAGCAAGAGTCTGGGACAGCATCATGTTCCTCAAAGTCGCATTGCTGTTCTGACTTCTGCTGTAGAATAAAACCATCAGAGATCAAATTGTTTCCAAAAGCTTTTCTGTTTAAAGTTCGCCTTATATATGACATGAGTGCGCCTACCCTTTAGTAGACAATTTTCCTGAGGTTATTATGTCAACTTTTCTAATGCTCACAAAATCTGCAAGCAGAAAAGGGAGGATACTATTAGCAGGTAATTGAAGAAATGGTTGACAATGAGCAACTCCTGATAAAGTTTGTTCTCTGTGTTACTGAACTGTATAAAGATGATTTATAGCTAAGAGTTGTTACGTCTATGAGTCTATAATTAACACCGAGCGAATGTCACATTGACGGCTACAGAATAGGAGCCGACACAAACTACAAAATGTATCCTTTCAACATTTGGGGGTCTTCAAGCAATCTCTCCTATCTCTGGAATCCCAGGCTTCACAGCCTTGATCCCTCCTTCTTTTGCCCATGGAAAGGAGGTTTGAGGTCCTTGGACTGCTCAGGGGCCTCTGCCAAAGGGTTATTGTATCGGGTGCCCTGCTATAAATTTTATTCTTCATGTGGGAATTAGCTCTTTAAATGTGCCACCACCATCCTTTACTACTCCCAACACTGTGATGCATCATGGGAGAGAGTGAAGGGACCTGTACTCAGACATGAAAAGATAGAACATTTTAAGACAACATGAGCTGCTAAGGAATGTTAATGGTTAAAAAAAAATAGTGTCACAAATTATCTACAGAAAAATTTCTTTTAGCAACAAAATGCCTACATTTCATTATTTTGAATTACTTATAATAAATCCTTCATCCACAACCTAGATTTAAATCCAGTTGTTTAAATGCATGTTTTAGAACTTCTTACAAAAATTGCATTTTTCTTGTGTGTGGGTCCTCACACTGTTAGGATGCTGAAAGACAAGGAGATATATATCAAAGGCGTAAGTGGTTGGAACATTAAGTCCTACAAAAATGTTCTTCGGGATTTGATATTAATTTTTATTAGAAATGACTTTACAAGGGGGACTGGGATTACAGCTCCCTGTTCTGTGTATTTCATGTCTGTGGGGCCCTGAGCTCTATCCCAGCCACTGACAGAACAACGCAAAACAGATCCCCAGCAAGGAATTCTAAATTGCTTTCAAATCGCTCTTTCTTTCCCATTGCATTCATCAGAAGCAATTATTTTCCAACTATGACTAACTTAAAGTGTTTTTCTCTTCCCTTCCTTTTATAACCAACACATTAGAAAATAGACAAAAACATAAATCTAACTGAACTTTTTACTGATTCCTCCCTTCTCCAAAGGAAATTAGAAGAATTTTCTAATTCAGTTTTGTTACAGCAAAAGTTAGTTTCTGAGAAGTAAATCGATAAAGAACAACATACTGTTACACTAGTTGGAGGGGTATTTGAGGTTATAAAACATATGTTTAATGAATTTTATATGTTAAATACTCATAAACTTTTAAAACTGTTATAATAATTATATAGCTGTTTCATTCCATTGCTGATTTGTAACTACTCCTGACTGCCAAAGACATCATCCCCCAACGTTTCACGTGAACCCCTGTACCGCTGTGAGATCGCAGGGTCCACAGCCTTGGCCTCAGTCCTCTTTCTAGTTTACATTACAAGCTGCAAAGCCTCTCACGTGTTTTCATTTGTCCTGTTGCTCAGCCCCACTTCCCAGGTGAAGCTTCCAAGATTAGAGTTTGGTAGCTGTCTGTATCCAGGAAGCCCACCTTCCCAAGAGGGAAGATTTACTGATCAATTCTTTGAAAACAGCAGCAACAACAAAAACCCTAGTAACTTAAATCATATAATGTTTGACTTAATTTTGAAGACTGAGATGGTAGTGTAGACCTTTTAAGGCATTTACTGACTAGACCAAAGTTATATACGCTCATTCCAGTTTGATGTCCAATGAGGTGGGTCCAGGGTTATACACGTGCCATTCGGTAGTGATTTAGAACTGATGAATGCAAATACCTCCACTTTAGTGACAACCTCCACAGAGCCATTCTCCTTCTTCGTGGCAGTCACAGGAGGAACCACACATTACTAAAGAATTCAAATGGAGCCAGCTATTTAGGCAGAATGCCACTGAAGAGTAATTTTTATAACATATTCTGGAGACAAAATATTTTTTCTCACAATATTGAAGGTGCCAGGGGTGGTGGCATATGCCTTTAATCCCAGCATTCAGGAGGCAGAGACAGGTGAATCTCTGTGAGTTCGAGGCCAGCCTTGTCTACAGAGTGAGTTCCAGGGCACCCAGAGTTATAACAGAAACCCTGTCTCCAAAAACAAACAAACAAACAAACAAAAAAACCCAGCAAAAAAAAATAGTGAAGGTGCTATCTTCTGCATATATTCTGCCTATCTAATGTAAATCCAGGGAGTAGGCCAAAGAAAACCCAGATCCAAGAGAAAAAAAAGTTGAGTATTGGGTATCAGCTGAGAGTTTGATTTTAATTGTAATGATCTTAGCTTTGTATGAGTGTTTTCAGAGAATAATGACTCTTAAATGTCTGTCCTACTTAATCATGTCATGGGACATGAGACATCATGAGACAGATTTATCAGATATTCATTTAAGTAGTAGTCAATTAAAATAATTAATGTGTAGTGAAACTCAGCCATAATGCCTCATATTTAATTTTTCACAGCCCGTACCATTAGAAGAATAATATATTTCCCAGTCTGAGTATCATAAAATAATTTATATAGCAACTACAATGACATCATTACATGAGAGAGAGAGAGTATGTGTGTGTGTGTGTACACATGTGTGCACACATGCATCTGCCTGTGTGTACATTCTCCACCTGTGCAGGTACGTGTTGGGTAGTTTGGACATTGAGATGTATTCTTCAATCATTTTTACATCTTGTTCTTGAGACAAGTCTCTCACTGAAACTGGGGTTCACCCATTACAGGAGGCTATCAGTCTAACAGACCCCAGGATCCTCCCAGTGCTGGGGTTACAGGGACACGGAAAGGATCTGAACTCAGCTACTCATGCTGGCACACCCACTGAATGGTCTTCCTAGCCTCAGAACAGTTTTTCCTGTTTTCATTCTGCTTAGACTGAATTAAGGAGGAAATAATGAATGATTGTGCCTTAGAATTTTATGCTGTTTTTAAAAAGTGTTCTTATCTAATAAATTACCTCATAAAAGGAATTTGTTCCCTTGGTTACTACAGAATAAGATGTAATATATGCACATCATGTGCACTATAGGAATATATGGAATATGTAATATTACACACTGTATACTTTATTTGCATATATATTAAGAAGTTGTTTTTATGTAGAATAAATATGTGACAATGTACAATGTTATAATAATATAGTATATTATATTCAGTGTGGTAGATTACATAATGCTATATAAAACGTTTGTATAAATGTCATAGACCTAAGTGTGTTTAAATGGATGGCTTGCCTCTCTGTTATCTTAAAAGATTGTTTAGCATTACAAGAGGCAGAGAAAGAGAATCTCAAAAAGATTAACAAACAGGATAACAAACTAATAAAAATTTGATCTTTTAAAACTTATCTTGGACTACTAATTAAACAATGTAACCAAACTGGTAAGTCCCCGTATTAGACCCATTCACCTGATTACTTTTCATGGGAGGGAACCATTCGCTTAAATGTATCTTTGTGGTGATTCAATGAAGCAGATGTTTAAAACAGAAAGCTGTATCTGATCAAAGTACTGCTTGGGTTATTTTTGCTGGCCTTACACAATCGATGCTACCCTCAAACTTACAATGTAGCTAGGGATGATTCTGAATTTCTAATCCTCCTGCCTCTACCTCCAGAGTGCTGGGGTGACAGCCATGTGCCACCATGTGCTCTTATGTTGTGTTGGGGATACAAGGGGTTTCTGCACGCCAGGCAACAGTCTATGTACGGGGCTACAACACCAAGTCCCTTCAGCAAGTTTCAATGGTATGCTTTCTAAACCTTATGACAATCCCCAAGGCCAAGGGTAAAAAGCACCAAAGTGTGAATGCTTCCTTCACATCACATTAAGGGCTCATAATTCAGGCACACATACTCTATGACACACACTCCCTTCCCATTGACCATGGCTATCACAATTCCTAGATCCAGATTACCAAATCTAGACTAGAAAGATAAATGCTGACAAACCCTACCTCTTGATTCCATAATCTTTCTAGGGACAGAGCCATTCTCCAGAATTCAAGAATATTGATTTATTTTTTCCTGGGAAAAATCACATTTTGCCTGTGCTATCTTGAAATGATTCTGCAATGATCCAAGCCACTGGGCTTTGATCACTTACTAATTTTCCAAAAAGGGGCAGTGCAATGAGGGCAGGCAAGTATTGTGCTCGATGGGAATAGGAAATCCCTACCCTGGAGGGATTAAAATCACAGGAGGGTAACAGAATGGTAGTTTTGCAAGCGCTGAGCTGCTATTGAAAGCGTCAGTCTATGTTCAGAGGGGTCACACACAATGAGGTGACCCAGGTTTTATGGAAGTGGTGAGACAGTATTCCACAGGTGTCAGGAGGGAATGGTGGATAGAAGAAGACAGGATCCCCACTGAGGAGGAATAAGGCAAATGAGCAAATGACATAAATGGACACAGTGCGTGGGGAAGCGACTCACTTGAAACACTGGTGATGTTCAGACCAGTGATGAGGCAGGGGACTGAGGAACAGGGCTGTTCCCAGAAGGCCATGGAAAGACACGAGAGCGCCCCTTTTGGGCATTTCTACCTTTATGTTTTTATTCTTCAGGTCACTCACAGAGTCCTAGAGAGACATTCCTGTCAATCATGCTTTAGTTTTCACAATCCGGAGAGAAGGCAGCTCCTTCTCCGCAGGCTGCTGTGTTGTCCTCTGCAATCATGTGAAAAGCGCGTCCTCTACAAGTCATGTCTTCATCATCCCGTCTCTCCCTGCACCCCCAGGTTATGTCGAAAGCTTTCTTCTTTGCATCCATGTCATTATGGAACAGCACTCAGCCCACAGTATTTAATTGTGGGTTTTCTTGTGTGTTTCCCCGCTATATTGTACAAAGGCTTGGGTATCACTCCTTCGTTTATTCTGTTTGGTATCCAGTGTACCACGGTATATCTCCTGAAAGCAGTGCTAGAAGCCTTATCCATGAAAAACACTGCATTATATGATTTTATATAAACTATAAGACAGGGAAGACGCACATCGTTTTCTTTCAGACAAACTCCAAAGTCTCCTGCGTGGAACAGACTGACAGTATTTCAAATGAGGCATTCCCATCCCTCCTTCCACTAGAAGGCCCCTGTTCCCCATCCCTCCTCCCACTGGAAGGTCCTTCCTCCTCTCCATCCCTCCTCCCACTAGAAGGTCCCTCATTTTGAACAAGCCCTACATTGTTAATTGTGTGCCTCAAGTAGACCTCTGATTTTGTGTTGAATCTCAGCAACATTTTGAAAGCATATTTTTATAACACATATTAATATTTCCTTTTGCCCAATCAAATTCTCAATGGCTTCAAACTCTAGAAAATAATATGGTTACACAGAGGCCTGAAAGTTCACATTTGAATAGCTAAAAGCCACGTTATTGATTGAGAAAGAATCCCCGAATTGACACTTTCTCTTAAATCAGGTTGTACTATTAAATGTAACTTTTCAAAGACTTATGGTGAAGACTCAAAAAATGGGTTAGTTATTCCTATGACTGAATTGTTTTGCCATAAACACTTACTCTAGTGAATGTTTACTGAGAGCTTATTAAGGCCCAGCCACTTAAAATTAGACTGATAAAGCAAATCGGGCTATCTGTCTCATCTTACGGGTTAGGTCTTTATGGTTACTTGTTTATGTTTGTATTTATTTTTATTTTTCATATTTTATTTTTATTTTACTTGTATAGGTATTACTCTGCAAGAATGTCTGTGCACTATGTGTGCCTGATTCCTATAGAGGTTTGAAGAGGGCATCAGATCCTCTGGGCAGAGTTGTAGGTGGCTGTGAGTGGCCATGTGGGTGCTGGGAATCGAACCTGTGTCTTGTGGAAGAATAGTCACTGCTCTTAAACATTGACCTCTCTCTCCAACTCTGGCTTAGGTTTCTCTTTATTGACTTGATTCCAAGTATGTAAATTATTCTCCTGAATGGAACAGATCAGAATTCCAGTTTGGTACAAATCTGAGAATTCCAATGGAAAATGACAACTGAAACATTTCGGTTTGGTTTACCAAACCATAATAATTACTTGGCTGTTTTCTCAAAGTTGGATCAAAATCAAGTGGTAGCACAATCTATATGAAAATTGGCACTGAAACATTCCATCATTTGACCCAAAATTCTTGTCTTGCCCTGAATACACACAGGGCTGACCTCAGTGCTAGGTTCCTGCTGACTTAAAATGAGACTTTGATCCTGCAAAGACTTGCATAGTGAAGTATAGAAAACACAAATCTGTACCTATTTATGGATACTCCTGTCTCCGTCACAATGCTTTTAAAACACACTTCACAACAGTCTTTTTTTCTTGTGTTATTTTAAGTGATACTAGAAATAAAATACCACAAGAGAAAGATTTTTTTTTTTGCAACATTTCATCCATTCTATTTCTGTTCCGAATTTCTTTTTTCCCCCTATTTATGAAATACCCACAAAACTCATCAAAACTGCAAAAAGGAAAAGTTCAAATTATAAAATAGACTAGAAAAAGAAATAAGGTCCCATGGTTCTTGAAAGGGCAGTTAAATGCTGGTCTCCTGTGGCATCCGAGTACTGAAAATTCATTTCATGATACATTGCACTAGAACCGCAGCCAAACAAAATTTGTGATTTTTATGAGAATGTGGTATTATTAGACGTGTCTGGAGGTGCAAATAATTTGAAGGAAAGTAAGTTTGTATCTAGTTAAGTGTTGAAAAATTTTCTTGTTATTTTGATAGCATATAACTTGAGAGATTAACCTTTATATTGTTGTCTGGATACAGATGAAAACATCTCATCTTTAATCCCTAGGAAAACAAAACTTTAAGAATACTTCTTCAACTGCTGGGTGCTCAGTTGGGAGAACCTCTGAACTGAGGAATGCTGCATTTTTAAGCCCTGTGGCTCTCGAGGGAGGTGAAGTCCAGTGAGGTCCAATTAAATTACTTAAGAAGGACCATTCCTCCCTGCCAACTTCAGTACATGATACAGAGTGAGGGAAATCCCAGCTACACTGGACACTTAGAAAATGATCTTCTTTGTAGGTACGCAACTTTCCAAACTGAGTTCTTAGCAGTTTCAGTGCTATGAGCCACAGAAAGCAAACTTCTTAAACAATAGGTACAGGGCTAAAATTTCAGTGAGTAAAATCCTTATCTTAGGATAAACATAATATTCAATTAAAGGAAGAATTTAAACACTCTCTATTTCCAAAACCTAACGGGAGTTACCTCTGTCACATGTTATTGTGTGCCCAGGATTCAGATTTTAGAAACTCTCAGAGATGAACTTTGACCTTTCAAATGCCTCAGACCATAATGAGAAGACTCTGACTCACAGTTACTGTGATGTGCACCATGCAGTGCAGATCTGGTGGGGACATTTTTTCCTTCACATTTGATGCTAATCAAGTTGTAAGTTCTCATACATATAATTAGGAGTGACTGCATCTTTCCTTTCATATTAGCAATAATGAGGAATGACATATAGTGATCCAGAATAGCATTGTTGGGAGTTTTCAGGTTCTGGATTAAGATATTCTATGTTTCTATGGTCGGGTCAGTACCAGCACTTGGGAGATAGGGTCTGGAGGATCTCTGTGAGTTTGCTGCCAGCCCAGACAGGTCTGCATAGAAAGTTCTAGGTCAGATAGGACTAAATAGTGAGACTCTATCTCAAAAAGTTAAAACTCTATATATCTCCTTAAATGAACTATGTACAATCAATATCATTTCCACATTGTAAGGTCAGGAATGAATATGAAAACAGGTATATCTGAAAATAATTCATATTGTAGAATATGGTATGATAAAGTAGCCATTGCTCTATCTTCATATATAAAATATCAGTGAGATAAAATAAATATTAATGACATTCTGAAAGTATGTGATTAAGCAAATCATATCATTGATTTCTAACCACAAAATTACTTTTTTTCATAGATACTTTATACAAATTTTACAGAAGTTTTTTTTTTTTAAGGATGTTCATGATTTAAGATTCGTTTAACTTTATTTTATATGTGTGTGTGAGTGCCTGCATGTATGTCTGTGCACCATGTGCATGCAATGCCCAAGAAGGCCAGGAGCAAGTATCATAGCCTCTGAAACTGGAGTTACAGATGGTTGTAAGCCACCATGGGGGTGCTGGGAATCAAAGCTGGGTCCTCTGCTAGAGCAGTAAGTGCCCCTAACTGATGAGCCATCTCAATAGTACTGGAGTGTGTGTGTGTGTGTGTGTGTGTGTGTGTGTGTGTGTGTAACTGAGCAGCATTGCATACTGAATGGCTTTAAGAGAAGCTACTAACTAAAGATGAGAAGAAGGGAGCTGAGACAGAGAACCAGGACTCACATTTTGAAGATTTTGAAAGAAAACTCTTCTCTTGCAATAGTACACTGTACATTCAGTTTAGGGGATTTCAAGCCCACTGATAAAATGAGCTGTTCATGGCTGGAAAACAGCGCTGGTCTAGTATTTTAATATAGAAGCATAGTTTCCACTAACTCTTATTTTCTTAAGGTTTCAATTTTATTATTTTTAATTATGTGCAGATGTGTGTGGGGTGTGTGCCTGCATATGTGTATATATGTCACAGAGATCAAAAGAGGGTCTTAGATCCTCAGGACCTAGAGTTATAGGTGGTTGTAAGCCACAGATGTGGGTGCTGGAAGCCAAACTTAGGTCCTCTGTAAGAGCAGTACATACTCTTATCTACTGCACCACATCTACAGCATCTCACCGAGTTCAAAAGGATAGCTAGAGGTCTCTTCACCTGATGGGTATTGTTGAAATTACACTAAAGTATAAAGTTTTAGACAAATATCAGATTATATTACATAATTTCTGATCTATCTATCCATCTATCTGTCTATCTATCTATCTTCTATCTACTGACCTATCTGAAATAAAATTGCTTAGAAAGTAGATGCTTGTTTTGTTTGTTTGTTTGTTTTAATGTGAACTCAAGCTCCTCTGCAAGAGGAGCATGCTTTTAACTGCTGAGCTATCTCTCCAGTCCACCTCGGTGCAGAAGTATTTCTAAACTCTAGTAAGCACTAATTTGAAGGAATTATATTTTTTTCTAGTGCTAGAAATCAAACTTGGAGCCTTGCATGTTCCAATTAAGCATTCAACTAGAGAGCTACATCCCCAACCCTTGCTGTTTGAGACTGGGTCTCACCCTGTACCTGAGGGTAGCCTTGAACTTGTGATTTTCATGCTTTAACCAAGTGCTTTTACTACCAGAATTTCACCATGGGCCCAGGCTAGCAAAAAATATGTTGACCGTGTAGAAAGAAAGCAATACACCTTGTAAGTTGCCTTATAGAGATGGCTATGATACTGTCAGTTGCATTTTTACTTGAAAATATTGCCAACAAAAGCAGCCTTTTGAAAGTAAGTCAACTTTAGAAACTAAAAAGAGGAATTACTCCAGGCTAAATGAGAATCCACTCCCCTTTGTAAGCTGTGCGTGATGATCTCTCCTTGTCTCTGGTCACATCAGCACTGTGTGCCTATTGTACGTGGCTGCAGAGATTGGCCACACTGCCCATCTTCAGCTCCTAGAACTCTAATGGACAATGATGTGTCAATCAATATGTATTTGTCAAATCAAATTGCCTTGTCCCTCCAGTGGCAATGGATGTCAGTAGTGCTTACATTCCAGAGTGTTCCTAAGGATGTCTTGTAGAGATGATTCAAATACTAATTCATTGGCCTAGGAGCTTAAATAAAAAGTAAGTTTGCCTTGGGCACAAAGTTTTCTGTGACTCCCCCAAGAAAGGCAAACAATGTCCACATAATTATGGCAGTTTGTTGAGGACTCAGGGGGCATCGTAGAAGAGGTGGCAGAAGGACAGTAAGAGCCAGAGGACCGAGATATCTGCTGGGAGACAGGGATTTCTAGACATGACAGGGAAGCTGCACGCATGAAACTTCAACAATATGGCTGCCTGAACGAGACCTGCACAGTGACAACACTAGTTGACATACCAATGTAGGTCGGGGAAGTCTCACCACGCTCCACCCAGATTAAGAGCATAGGCAACCATTGGTTGCTGAGAAAAGGCAGTCCATTTTCTCCAGGGACAAACAAGCCTCTGATTGTCCAGTCCCAAGTGGTCAGCCCAAGTCACATGTACATACCAGCAACATTGAATGGATTCAGTAGGTTCTACATACACATGTATGTATATGTATATATGTATGTATGTGTGTGTATATGTATATGTAATAACAGTAATTAAAGAAGTATTCATGAATCTGAGAGGGAGTGGGGGGCCATAGGAGGAGTTGGAGGGGGGCAGAGAGGGATAGGACTGATATAAACATAGAAACACACCATGTATGTATGAAATCATATGTAAAAAAAAAAACAAAGAAGAAAATATGCTTAGAACATCATTCAAAATCTTTTCCCATTCAGAGTTGGTGGCATGTGCCAGCAATCTCCATTCTCCACAGAGTTCGAGACCAGGAAAATCACTGTCAACTCAAGGGCTCCTGGTCCACCTGGTGAGTTCAGGCCAGCCAGGGCTATGTGGCAGAAGCCTGTCTCAAGAAACAAACAGCAAGCAAACAAAATCTGTTTCTCTAAAAAAAGTGGTAGCCTATCTGGTCTTTCTCATTCCCAACCTCATTCTGACTCACTCTCCTTCATGGCAGCACGGCAGCTACACAAGCCTTTTCTCTGCACCTCTGAGCCCGGTGTGAACACTCATTCACACGGGCTGTGTGATGGCTGGTCCTCCAGTGCCAAGTTCTTCCTTCCCATGATGCCTGTCTGATAGGTGACTCCCTCTGTGGAACTTCTCAAGAGGCCTCCTCCCCTGTCCCCAAGCAATCCTTCTAACTGTGTTTTATTTCTTCAACATCACAGAAAAAGCTACTGACTTCATCAATGGTTTATCTACTGTCTTGCTCAATATTGTGTCTCTCCTCCACCAAATTGCAATATCTAAAGAGAATAAAGTGCTTTATTGGCAGCTGTGGTGCTTTTGCCTGGAGCCAAATGAGGTAGACCACAGACATCCTTCAATATATGAGGAATCAATGGGTGGCTGACCAAGCATCGCGAGCTAAGGAACACTGAAGACGAAGTCCTCTGTAGGCAAGCAGAAAACAGAGAAGGGGAACACAAACCAGCTCCTGACTGAGATGTCAAAATAACCAGATGGTTTCTTTGCTTAATGTGAGTGAATACTTTTCCTTGCTTGATCCAGTTTGGGCTGGATTTCTATGTCACTTGCAAATAGCCATGCTGTCTATCATGAAGCAGAAAAGATAAAAAATCTCAGGAAGCTGGCTAGGCTCTACTGAAGAAGGAACCTTGTCGGAACAGAGGTTATACTGATGTAGATAATTCTGCTTTATGGGGTAGGGGCTTCCTGTTATTCCAGGCGTCCATGCAGAGGTGAGAGGGCCTGGAGCCTGGGCGGGTACGTGTTGGAGGACACACCTTCTCTTCCTCCTTCACACTCGGTCTTCCTAAGTAAACTGTCATGTTTCCTAAACAAGCCTTCAGGATATTTGAGTTTTGTGATTGCTTGCCTTAAACTTAGGGTTCTATTTCTATTGTTTTGACTCCTATGTCTGCCTCTATTTAATGACCATATTAATTTGTCTTTGTTCTGTTACATGATGTTTAAAAGCATTAATAGTGATCTTTGTTCTCTCAAGAGGAAAGTTCGGATAAAAATCTAATAAATGTATATACTTGCACGTTATTTTCCTGTAATGTAAACAATGTTAGTCGGCTGCCAATTTAGTACGAAATTTCTGCTTAGGTGCTTGTTTGTGAGAAGGGCCACTGAAGTTTCCCTGTTTTATGAAAAGGAATGCCTAAGCAGCATGTCCACGGACTGATAGAGACCAACCCTGAAGTTGCACATCTTCTTGGTCTATTCCATCAGCGTCTGTCTTTGCTGTCTGAACTGGATGCAGAGGGGTCAATTAGCAAGCCTCTAACGAGGGCCTGATCAATTAGGGAGGACAGAAAACCATTTCTGCTGTCTTGAAGTATGTTTTCGGAAGTGGCAGCTATAACTGAATCCCCTTAAAGGAAGGAACACAGATGACTCCGCTTCACTGTGGCTCTGCCAGGGGAGTGAGCGGTCTGGACCTCAGCTGCAGAGCTCTGTGAGCCTGCTCCTCTGCACTCCTGTTTCCCTTCTGAAGTGATTTAGGCTTTACTCCACTCCCCCTTCCTTATACTCAATTGCTTTAAACATGCTGCTCTCTGTCAGAGACTTTCCTCTGGGTTGAACCCGTTGGACAGGGCAACTGTCATTGGTAAAATATTGCCTAGTCGATCTTTAAGGTTGACACATGTCCAACAACCTTCCTTTCTTGTAATCTGTGCTATTAAAGAGGCTTGACATGCCTCTCGCCATGCGGTATCCGAGATCCGAAATCTTTCTAAACAGAATCAGAATACCGAGAAACAGAATCCAGGCCAGGGGATGCAAATGGGATTACCTTAATCTGTCCTGACTGTTTCCCCTCTTTATTTAGTGTGGAGATTTTACCTGACCTGCCTTTCCTTTATAATGTGTGTTGTTTTTCCACCACAAACATGACTTCTACCCCTTTTCAAAGTTCTGAGAATATATAGCTGGGTGACCTGTTTGGACATTTATGGCCCTGGAGCTGAGAGAGGCGATGGTGAAGTATTGAGCTGGGGGAAGATTCCCTGTGACTGGACATAGATGAAAAGGGAGAGGCAGGGCTCATCCCAGGGGTTAAATGCTAACAGTCAGTTAACATGTTTCAGTTGAGTAACAAGACACTGCGAGAAGACAACTACTTTATTTAAAATCACAGGGTGATGACGTTACATCTACCGCAAACCTGCCCTACCCAGGAAGTGCTAACGATGGGTGCCACACTGAAGCTCACCTCTGTGGGGTGACTCTTCAATGAATGCGCCTTGTAAGTGGGATGCACCCACAGCACACCTCAGAGGCTGATGGAATAATTCAGTCACAGATGTTGAAACACAGAGTAAAGATAGGGCATTCGGCAGCTATTCTACAGAGTATGATGTATCTCTCCATAGTAAGATCCCAGGGACACTGTGGTATTTGATCGACTTTCTAGAGAGTGGATAACACACTCGGCCAATTTCAGTTCTGTTGGAATCAACGGAGGCTAAAATCTTATTCTGCTCTGGAGTTGGAGGAGGGACTGGATATGCAAAAGTTCGAGGCTCAACTACAGAAGATGGTTCCACAGTGTAATCTGATGCTGAAATACAGTGATTAATCACAGTCCCTCATCTATTAAGACTATTTCAGCAAGTGCTTGTCTTCCCCACATAGCAGCTCAAGGCCAACGCTGGCCCCATATAATGAGTTTTGGTGGTCTGAGATATTGTCCTGGAAATCAGGAGTCTAAGCAAGACAGCCATATTCTCAGAAGTTTCTAGAAGTTTCTCTACATGCTCTACACTTCCAGAGCTATTACTGTTCAAACATTTCCACGGCCATTTGAGGTATGAAAACTAGTAAAGGTGGTTGTAATTACATCGAGTAGTGTGTTTTGAATACTTCACTAAAGAAATACCACTGTCACATCCTGAGTTCTTCCTGGCCTGTCTCAAACGCATGAAATCTCCTGAGGTTTTGTGCTGTATATTTAAAGGATTCTTCTACCTTATTAGCAAAAGTAATAAACTTTTATGAAAAGGAAGAAAGCAGGCTGGGTTTCATAGTACGTGCCTGGAATCCCAGCATCCCGGAGGTGCTGGCAGGAGGATCAGGAGTTCAAGGCTAGTACAGGCTGCAAAGCAAGTTTGAATCCAGCCTGGGCTATTTGAGAACCTGTTTCAAAAACCAAAACCAAAAACAAAAAGCTGCACAAAAAATGATTAAGTAAAATAACAGCATCAAACAACATTCAGCTCTGACGGCATGCAGTACTGGTGGTTAGGCCTGGTTAAGAATGGACTGGATGCCATCAATTCATATTCATACTTTCTTTTTCCTTCTAGTTGGTGTTGTAGACAGCTGTCTTGAGTTACTAAAAATACTGTCATTTCCTAAATGTATTATAACTAGTCCTCAATCAAGATGCACCTTGATTATTCTCTGCTGTCACCCTTTCAGCTGAGCACTAAGTATCTTGGGAACGTGTGTACCAGGCTGTGACTTAAGAGTGTTAAACTACAAACTCATCCCAGCAGATCAGTATATGAGGGAGTGTTTACTTGATAGCTTCAAAGTATGTGATTGGTACCATTAAAAAAAATGATGCCTAATAGAAGTCCCTGGCAGCACGGATACAACCCACACAAGCACACAGTCTCGGAAAAGCTGACTCCATTTCTGTGAGAGTGGATCAGAAGGCCACAAAGCTCCTATCCTGGCTTTGGAAACTGAAGCAATATTTACCAGGATATTGCAGCAGAAGGATCTGATCATATCTGGTCAGCTGGCCAAGCCATTTGTGGCTTTGTCAGACAAGCGTTCCTTTCCCTTGTCTTAACTCCCAGGTGCCACCGCTGAGCAGATGGGGACATCACCGCCAGAAGGATTTGAAAAGAACAAAAAAAAAAAAATTGATTTGGACAATCTGAGTGCTCTTGCCGTGGACACAGACTTGACTTTGACTGAGGCCTGACGAGGGTCACGGTCAGGTTAAAGAAAAGCACCCAGGAATTCTCTTTTGTTGTCAGCTTCTGAAACTTGTTTTGGGTGGCTGCTGGAGACATATACATTTCCATCACATACTGAGAGACGTTCAATAATAGCACATACGAGTGGCCTGAAATCTCCCCAAGAAGTGACTACTTTTACAATGGAAAAAAAAATCACTTAAAATGTGAAGCTTAGACATTTAGCCCAACTAATGCAGAGAAGGGTTCCTCGGTGGAGAGGCTGACTGGGATCTCAAAAGACTCTACAGAATATACAGAAAGTAATTTAAATAAACAACGTGTGGTACTGACAAGCGAGATGCCGAACACATCCTATACCAGTCTGCTCTGTGGCAGAATCTAGACTATAAACAAATTTAAACATTCGTTAAGGCATGCAAGCATATTTGAAGCAAGATTCAAATTCCAATATCATGCAACAGTATGCTAAACATTCCTTCATATGAGAAGGCAGAATCTTTCGTACCAAACTTGGGGATTTTATACTTTTATTCATTGTTATTTGCCAATATTGAGCCACAAAACTGGCTATAAAGTCACATAGAAGCTGAGAGAATGTCCGTGAAGAGCTAAATATATTTGCCTTCATTGGTTCATGTAAGAGGCAGCTGTGGAGTGGGATCTCCAGGGGAGAATGTAAAACCTACGTATGAGATAAGAGTCGGTGTTTTAGAAAAACATGAAGTGCTGTGGACATGTTGAAATTTGCCCATGGTCTTAATTCTCCACTACACTGTCTTTGGCAGATTAGACATTATCATATCATATCATATCATATCATATCATATCATATCATATCATATCATATCATAATGTATATGTGTGTATGACAGTACACACACACTCATATGCATATATATGTATGCATACATATATATACGTAGATACACATACACACATATAAATGCATATATATGTATGTATACATATATATATGTAGATACACACACATATAGATACATATATATGTATATGTGTATATATGGCATGTTACTAATTAAGCCAAGACATTTAAACATTAACCAGTAATACCACTTCAGGCATTGAAGAGAACAGCTCATAACCAGTGACATCACAGACAGGAAAGCCAGTGCTCCTAAATGCAGACTTTGAATAGACCAGACTTCGTCTAGAATTTTCTCTTTTACAAAACGCAATTCCTGCATGCAGTTTTTAGATGTGCACTGTGAGTCCTCTAAAGCTCTCTTTATCATTTAATATTATAAATAATTACGTTCCTAGGCGGCAGTTCAAAGCTCAGTACAGCACTTGTACAACACCCCAGGCAGGTCAGGTGACCTTTCTCCAATCCTGCTCTCTCTGGTGCTAGGACAGACAAAGTGATATGTCTGTCATACGCCATTACCATTAGAACAGAATCTTGTTCTTTTATTACAACTGAACTCCGCCGGATCTCTCAGCAGGAATGCTAAGTGAAATCAATGTCTTGGATTTCCAGGCTGAGCTTGGAGGTCACAGCCACTCTATCATTTCTCAGCATTATCCTGTCTCTCTCTCACACACACTCCCCGAGCCTCCAACTGGCACACAGCAGATTGAAAACAGCATGCATCAGAGGACTCATGCTGCACAATTTTACAGTCTTTTGGAGCCCCTCCTTTTGATCCCCCCTCCTATGTTTTTTTTTTTCCTTTTTGCAAATTGCAAATAAGTTTTGCTTGTGTCCTCTGGAATTGGGAGTCAGAGGCAATGGTAAATCCAGTGTGTGTGTGTGGGGGGGTGCTGATACAGCTCAGAGCAGACCCTTCACTTTTGACAGCTGTCTGTGAGAGCACTGTCCATCTGGCTTCCCTTGAATTTGACATGTGACTCCACTGCTCCAAAGGGTAACTGTACTTATAACATAAGCCATCGATTCCGTGTATGCCAAGTGGGTATGCACACAAAGCCTCGTATTATCGTGTGATCGTAAGACAGCGAAAGAAACTGGCAACCAAACAACACACAGAAAATATCCCCCAAGATACTATTAGCTGATTGTTTAGAAACATAAATATGCTAATAGATAAATGTTCAGGAATAAATTAGCTCTGTGAAGTCACAATATTCAGCATGCTATGTGCAAACATCATTTCTAGGCTACAAGCAAGTAAACGGGTTCTGTTTATTCATTACTAGTTGTGATTTTGGGAGTTACATTGTCCATTAAAATAGCAACGATGTGACTGAGTGCCGCGGCTCTTTTTACCTCACTGGATTTCTCGGCTGAACTAAATCAACACCGGCATAGTCTGGAATTCTTTTCTGACAACAAACGTAGTGACCGGCAGTATTTTTAGAGGATGCTGGGCAAGGAACACGTGTCTTTATTAGATCGCTGATACTGACAGAGGAGAATGCTATTCCTGGTTAAGTCTTTATATATGTTGCTATGGCTGTGAGTGAAGAGAAGAAGCACCTATTGGCTTCTTAAGCTTTCTGTGGAAAAGAAAATTCACGAAGCCCAACTTTTAAAAAGCAATTGCACTTCAAAGATAAACTATAGAATGCATATTTATACTTTATACATCACGTCAGTTAAAACACAATATACTTTTTTTACTCTCCTGAAATAAAGACAGGAATTCAAAATTGTAAGACGTGGAAGCATTTTACCATGGCTAAAACGATTGCTCTCTTCTGTGCTGAATGCATAGGGTTTCGTGGGTACAAACAGCCACTTGGCTCTCACTAAGACGTTTCCCTACCACAACGAAGACCTCCAGTGGCTTTAGCCTTGGCCACTGCTACCTACGCTGCCTACGAAAGGATCACTGCAGCCATTGCGTAGTCGGCCTGCCAACAGATGAACAGATGGGTGACTAAACGGGGACTGAGGAGAAGCGAGGATGACGGAGGCTGTCTGCCATTAAACACTTCCACATTGTTTGCATAGGTGAAATGGCTGAGAAGATCTAAGTGATAAAAATTCCACCCAGAAGTAAGAAACGAATCCATGAGTCGCGTAAAACAGAATGGCACAGCCTAAAATCCTGAAATTTTTTACCCTAACATAAAGCACTCTCATGGGTCGCGATGTGAAGGGAAGCACACACAGCAAGGGGAAAACAGTCACCCTTCACAGAGGAATCTGTGTAAGACAAGGACTCTGCCGTGACTTGTCTTTATTTTGCTTAAAGCTTGTCTGTGAACATAACGCTTTCAAACTGCTAGCCCCAGGAGCTCTGACAATGCTACCTCTTTAGAATTAAACTTTACTTGATAACTGTTAGAATTGCTTCTGAGCATTCAAACCTTACACGTGTCCAAGATTATCAAGAAAGTTCACGCCTTACATATTGAAGCAACGGGCATGTAAGGCCCACCAGACAGCAAAAGAGACTTGAAAGTAGCATATGCCCGTGTCCTGCAGTCCCACTGTATGCAAGGGTTTCCCAGCCACAGTTCCAGCGCCTTTACCAGCTTACGCTCATGTACAAATGGTGTTGTTCTCTTAGCAATATAAAAAGCGCACTGGAAAGTCCGGGAAGAAAGAAGTCAGAACTCTTATTCAGTTGACTTGAGGGTCCTGTTGCATAGTTCACTCCTACCTGGGGTGACCGAGTGGCGTGTTGATATTCCAAGCCCACCCACCTTCAGTGTTTCCTAATCTTACTCATGAGTTTCTTTCACATACTTGGCGATTACTCTGCCCTGACTCCCCTAAGATATTCCCATACCTCGTTCATGGAATGGGAGACAGAAGCAAATTTCTAGATAAATTAAAAAAATAAAAAAGGATATTTGGTGGAAAACTATTAGCGGTATCAGTTTTCTGCTTAGTATTTTCTAATAGAGTTAAATATTTGCAATTATTTTTCTGAATAAACACAGAAAACAACATTCCTGGCTGGTCTTGCTCCCTTCACAGAAAGCTTCATATGTTCATACAACAGCACACACGTGAAGTCTGCAGACGTGAGGGCTTCACACAAGGCTCCCGCTCTCCTCCAAGAGGTGTTCATCTTTACCTCCACCAGCCCTCTCCCCTGCCCCCATGCTCTTAGGAAATGTTCCCACAGCTCTAAAGTCAGAACCACATTTAAATAGTCTCCCAACACCATTATTATCCTTCTGTCTTTACATGATAGTCTCAGTGGATGGGTGACATATCTAAAATTACAACTGTGCCTTTACCATACTGCATTATAACAGTTATTGATAGCTTTTAAGAAACACTCCATATGTCTCAATTCTACTCGTACTTCAGTTTCTATTTCAGTTTTTTATCCCTTGGAAAACGTTTGCATTTCTTATTGAAGCCAATCACTCCTTCCTAATAACTTCTAACGTGCTTTATCCATACATGGCTTCATGAAATGTATTACTGATTATTTTTTTTGGATTGTGAAGGATGACTACTTGATTGTTTTATAAATATCTATTTTTAAGGCTATGAACTCACTGGTTCAAAGATGCCCATTTCAGAGTTTCATCATAACTATTGATATGTTTGTGGAGTGAATAAGTCAATTACTAGAAAGGTAAATTTACACATTTGGCTATTGCTCCTTCTAAGAGTCTTACCTCCTTGAATACCTTGAGTTTGGCCCAGTGGCTGGAATCTAAGAGACCTTCAATAAATACCACTGAGTGAACAGTAGAAGCTCAAGTGCAAAGACAGATCAGCTTATTGAAGAGGGTACCTTGCTTTTGGGTGGTGGGCTGTTTGTGCTCTTGTCTGTGTGAATGCTGGTAGGAGACACAGCAGCACCAAGGTTGCCTTGGGGTAGGCCTAGGAGCTTCCCTCCTGGAGAAACCTGCATTGCGGCTAGCTGGGCAGCATAGAACTGCTACAGAAGAAAAGACAGAGAGACACTGTCAGTCATAACGCAAACACACCCTTCAGAAGCACCACAGTCTGAAGCACCATGCTCCCTACATGTATTTCTGGTTACACTGAAATTTTTAATGAAAGAAGCTGTCGACAACGTCAGTTCTACAACTTAGCTCCCCAGGGGAACAAAGGCAGACAATGCAAATATAGGACCTTGGAAATGGTACAGTGGGGCACTGACCAGAAGCAGTCAAACACTAACTCCTTATTGACATCTAGGAAGGCAAGCATTTGGTATCTGGCCAAAGCCCTCATCTGATTTCCCTTAAATTCTTGACTGTGTTTTACCAAGGGACCAACTTTACAGACATCTGCATTGGTTCAACCTTTGACTTACAGAACTGGGTATCCCCAGCTTTTTTTTTCTACAACTAACTGTATGGAAATTTGGAAGCATGTTAAGCAAGGAATGAAGGAGAGGACTCTGGGAGGCTGATATATGACATTCTACCTACATTGATAAAAATTAATTGGATACTTGCTAGATAATTAATCCACTTCATGATATAAACAGACACATCTCAAAAGAAAAAAAAAATCTCTCTGAAGCACACACTAATTCTTATTAAATAATGAAGAAAACTCCTCCAGCAAATCATTAATGAAGTTAGAATTTAAAGGGACATTTCACTTTTATAACAATAGTTTAGGATACAGTATCCAAACTCCAGAACAGTGCTTTGCATTCAAACATAGACATCAAACACTGAGGGCAACACTCTTCCATCTCTGTGTAGTATTCTTTAAGAAGTTTAACAGTCTGGATTAGAAAGCAATTAACCTTCATTGTGTGTGTGTGTGTGTGTGTGTGACAAATGTCCCGATTTCCTATTTTGTTCTTGTCTTGAGATCCACAGAGAGCCTTGTCTATTGAATACAGCACGTCTCCCATGACTGAAAGGAGTGGAAGTCCTCAGAGAGAAGGACTACAGGAGAGTATTCCATGAAGAATAATTTCAAAGCAGAACATTGTTCCAGAATCACAACACACTCAGCCAAGTGGGCTCCGATTGTGAACGACAAGCTGAAAACCAAGTGCACCTGTCACATGAAAATATGATGCCTCACCTGGTCACCTGGTCACCTGGTCACCTGCAGTTCTCATCCTGTGACCCAAAGCTAAGTTGGTGACAAGAACTAGGATAAGACATGCTCAAAGAAAGCATGAACCTCCCTGTTGAAGCACATTTAGAGCATCAAGATTGATCCACCCCGTCACACAATGGTAACATTTCTTATTTCAACCATTAAAAAAATAAGACTTCACCCCTAAGTCTTAGGTTATGTAAAGAGTAGAAGAATAATTTGCTTCATAGCTGAAGACTTCAGAGTTTATGGTTACTTTTAAAAATCAGAATTTATATATTTCTCTTGATTGTGATGAAAACTTGTGCATTGTTTCCTGGGATTTGAAAAGCTGATTTCTTTTCTGCCATCATTCTGAGCTGTTTGTGAGTTTATTTATAGCATAACTGTGTCCTCAGGACATGACTCTGCAAATTGCACATGTGTCAGTAGAAAACATGGACCTGTGAATTTGAAAAACACACAAGTTTTTAGACTAGCCACACCACACGACAATTTTAAATTCTGTAACTTTTATGCAGCATTGCTTATTGTGTCCTTGAAAAGAGCTGCAGTGGTTGTTACTATTAGAGATATGTGTTAGCAATACACATTCCTGGCTTTAGTTTACAATAAAATGATATGTTACCGATCGATGCAGGTGACGTGGGACATCTAGAGATTCAAAATGTTTATAAGGCCTCAACGATTTAAAATTTGGTTTTGACCCTTAAGGACTTTATTTTTATATTTAAAATCTATCTATCTATCATGATTAGTATTTAGACATTTAAATAATTTGGTCAATTACTCTTAAAAGGTGATTTGATGATTATTGGTCAGTATGGGAACATTCACAATTTTCAAAAAAATTACAGGGCCTATATTTAAAGTTAAAACGATGACACCCTCTAACATTGTATTGTGTATAAAGGTTGGAGACGCCACACACTCAGCATTAAAAAGAAGCACACATCCTTCCCTTGCTCCATATGAGCATTCATTCTTATGATTTTACAAATGGAATTAGGGTTTATCAGGATTCAATTATCCGAAGACATGCTTTTGAATTAAAATTGAAAAAGTTGCCGAAGTCAGGTGGCTTAGAGCTTCAGTGAGGATTCAAATCTCCTTAGTCCACAGCTCTAGCAGAGGGAACAACGGCCCTCGATGAAGCTGGAAATACTACATAAGCAAGTAGGAGTTGCAGGACAACCTGAGACAGAATCCAGAGCTGTGTGGAGGGATATGTGCATGTGTGCAAAGAAACTGAGGAACATGTGGATTCCAGAGTCAGGAAATAATCAACGGGCAGATTATAACCAATTTTGTGTTTGTTTTTCCTTAAAAATCATCTCTTGTTGGAGTTTAAAGGAAGAGAGGAGAGAATAAAAATCAGAAGTTGATATTTTAATCCAAAGATTTTTAGTGCTCTGTTGAGTTGGAACCTGTATCATTAGTTTCAAGGTTAGAGTCAAGTGGGTCTGCAAAGTCAAAATGCGTAGTCTCCTTAAACCACCAAGGTGAGAGGTGGCTTCCAGCTTCAGCCTCTGAAGTAGAATTACTCTCTCCCAGTTTGTTTCTGATATTTAAAAGGAAGAAGGTAGCTGTCTTCATAGAATACAATCACCAGCATATACCTCATTTTTACCTGCAACTCTGTGAAGAAAAGTCTACAAAGTCTAAGTGTGTAGTTTAAATAACTGTAGGAGGGCAGGAATAAACTCTCTACTGTCAAACTCCCCCCCCCCCAGGATGGTGGACAAAGTGAGTGACAGCAAAGTCAAAGACTTAAGCTGAGCAAACAGGCTGAGAAGCAGACAGCACAGGTTCACAGGCCCGGCTCTCCTATGGATGCTCTTGAGATGCAGGCAAGAGTGTTTACCCTAGAAATGGAGGCAAGGGAATGCCAGGGAAGGAGAAAAAACATAAGTGAGGATTAGAACACAGATAAGTCAGGATTATCTTCTGTGAGGCTGTCCGAATCCAGTAGTGTCAGTTTCCACCGCAAGAATGTGACCTGACATCACTAATGAGAAAATTAACAACAGAAAATAAAACTAATCCCTTAGCATAGTGGGCATGAAACATAATATACTTAAGTCTTCGTTTTTAAAATATAATATGCAATCATTTGGCATATGTTTGTGCATAGTAATAAATTATTGTGAGATAGCCAAATGCATTACCACTTCTTTTTTGGGGAAAAAAAAACAGACAGAAAGGCTATCTCATAATCTTGCATCATGACAGGCAAAATGCTGACCAGTGCATCTCACTGGGGACCGCCTCAGAAGGGCAAACTCTCTCCTCCTCTCTTCTTCCTTCCTCCTTTTCCCCCTCCCTCCTCTCTCTCCTTCTCCACCCTCTCCTCCTAGTCTTTTCTTTCTTCTCCTTCCATCTTCTTCCTCCCTCCTCCTCCTCCTCCTCTTTCTCCTCCTCCTCCTTCCTCCTCCTCTTCCTCCTTCTCCTCCTCTTCCTCCTTCTCCTCCTCCCTCTCCCTCCTCCTCCTTCCTCCTCTCCTCCTCTTCCTCCTCCTCCTCCTCCTCTTCCTCCTTCCTCCTCCTCTTCCTCCTCCTCCTCCTCCTCCTCCTCCTCCTCCTCCTCCTCCTCCTCTCCTACAATGCTAGTAACTGAACCTAGGCCTAGGCACATGCTAGGCAAGGACTCTACTTCTGATCTACATGTCCAGCGCCAGTCACTTTTCACAGTGTGACTTCAAAGTGTGCAGGGTGTGACAGCCTCTCCTCACAACATCATAAGCAGCCGGGCAGCATCCGCCGTGAAGTCGAATCACCAGTTTGTTATACTTCTGGTGTGTGTCTATGGAAGCTGCACCAGGTCTTGGGTTGACAGGTCACTTATAGGCGTTTTTGTTTCCTGCCGGGCTCTTGTGATCCAGTACTGGATCAGAACTTGCTGAGGGTGATAAAGACGGATATTTTCACCTCTACTAATTAACTTGATCTATTGGGTAAAAGGAGAGCCTTTTGGACAATCTGATTTTTCTTCCAAGGTTATATGCAATTCGTATTTATAATCTTTTACTTAAACATGTTGAGCAACTTTTTTTCAGTGTTCAACATAGAGTAGCTTGACAAAATAACAACCACTTTAAATTCTAAGCTGGATTATCACATTTATTTGGGAGATTGAGAGCTCATGACACTTCTCCCTAATAGCATGCCCCCCTCCAATTGCTCACAACACAGCTTCTCTCACTGGCTACCAGCCTGGTATCTAATTGCCATCTGGAGTATCTGGATTTAAAAACAAAAGGCACTGACAAAAATAACTATCAGGACTTGTTGTCCCAAGCCTACTGAGCAACTGGTAAACCCCCTGAAGGCAGGGCCCAGGTCTTTGTCTCCACTGCTGTCAGAAAATGTCAAATGTAAGTAACACAGACCCTAAGGCAAGGACCTTTGCCTTTTGATGACTATAGGTCTCTAGCAGATTCTTAGTCTCCCTGTTCTGTACCTAGACGATCTGGGTGGAGGTAAACGAGACAAAGAGGACCCTGCATTCAGTCATTTTCCAAGACCGAGCATCGTAATGCAATGGATGTTTGAATGTCATTATCTTCCTCTACTTCAGGTGTGGGTTAGTAGACAGAGCAGGGAGTGGGCTGACCTTTTGCAGGCAGAGTCATGTAAGCGCCCTGTGTGGCACCCTCCCCCTGTCTTTCCTTCATTTTCTTTCCTCTCCACATGTGTGCTCCAAATTCAATATCACACCGCATAGGAGACACCCATGTTTCCTTTTTGTGAGGGGAGGACTTCTTACATGCTGCGTGTAAAGTACAGTGTGTCCTGAAGGTCGCTTGTGAACTCTTACATGACCATGAAATGAATGGTGAGCCCAAGATTGTATAGCCATCAAAGAAATTTTGTTACGTGAATAAGTACTTTTATGAATTTATTTTTATTTTAATTATATGTGCGTGTTTGTATGGGGGTATGGGCTTATGAATGCAGATACCACAGAGGCCAGAAGAGGATGTCAGATCCCTTGGAGCTAGATGAAGTTACAGGTGGTTGTGAGCTGCCAAACTTGGAAGCTGAGAATACAATTCAAGTGCTCTGTAAGAGTAGTACATGCTGAGCCATCCCCCAAAAGCAGAATTCTGTTTTCTGGTTGATATTTTTACCAAATACAAATATTTGGAAAAATAAAAGAAGCATGTTAAAAGTTAATATAAATGAGCTTTTAATATTTTAATATTTATTCAATGGGAGCATAGAGATTGTTTTAATTCTCCCTAAGGGTTTAAGCAGGTACAAGGATAAAGTCAACATCCCATTTGGTCCTTGTTGACTAAGAAAATCATCAATCAAGATAAGCACTGCTCATTTAAGAATTGAGTAGAAGCAAATATATAGACTTAAATTTTCAAAACTAACATAGAAATAAGATACTTTTGACACTGTCATCCAGGTCAAGTATGTACATATAAATGGGAATATTTGAGTTGTTAAGAAATGATGTAGATACATACACACATAGCTTGTATATATTGACACTTTGTGCATACGCTAGATATTAAGAACAGAGACTTTGAAATGGTAGTGTTTATATGTATTACTATTTGTGATTCACTGTTTCCAAACCCAGTCCTACCCAGAGTAAATTAAACCTGAAAAGATGCATTAAGTTAAATGTAATATATAAGGAAAATGTTTCGGTTTTTCTTTCCTCCCTTTCCTTTTCTAAGTGAAGGGACATGGAATGGCATTGTGAACAGAAACAAACCAGAAGCAATTTCAAGCCTCCATAAGTGTTATCTTTATGGCTTAATTTCTGCCTCTTAATGTAGCTTAAATGTGGAGTTTAAAGAGAAACTAATGTACTGGAGAAAATCTTTCAAAACATGCCAGCAGGTTTTGTTGTGAATAAATGTGCTTTCTGCATTATTATTTGTCACGTTTCCTCAGAAAATTATCAGAGCAACTTCAATTTAAGCAGGGACTTTCCCTGACACTGGCAACATTAACTTATTTATTAAGTACATTACAAGTTAAACAGCATTAGCAAAAGTCCCAGTAGAGAGTCACACACTGAGTGGATAAACATTTATGATTTATGTGCCACCATGGACTGGCTAACAAAATATATGCCAGTCTCCCATCCTGACAAACTCAAGCACACAAGAGGTACCAAATTCCCAAATACTGGGGATCCTCTATCATCCCTCCCCCGAAAATAAGAGGCGGAGAAATAGCTCAGCCATTCAGAGCACTTGTTGCTCATATAGAAGACCTGAGCTGGTTCCTAGAACCATTTTTTTTTCCTGCTAACCAGACTCTCTCTTAAAATCTGGAAAGTGTTTACTCATGGTCAGCATACAGAAGCTGTCTTCCAGAAATGGCCAAGGTTGTGTCTCGTGCTGGTAGCCGAACTTGGTACTGTAAGAGTTACCCAGGTGGTTCTTATTTTAAAGGCATAAAGGGGTCATGGAGAGCATGAGGCTTGATACCATGATAATAGGCCAGAAAAGGCCATTGCTGAAGGTGCAGACCAGTTGCAGCAAGGGACTCCAGCAGTTTTGGAGATTCCAAAGCCATAGGACGATCACCAAGGACAGCAGCAGTGGTGGAGTGTTGCCAGTCAGAACCTGGAGGACAAGCTATGTGTGCTGCAGAGGACAAAGCCAGAGAAGTGACCCCAGCCCTTTGGAGGAGGCCAGAAGATCATGAGTGAATTCAAGATAATTGGACATTGATAATGTTTTCTGCTGTCCAAAGACACTGTGAAAAGCTTGATAGATGTTTGGTTTCATTTCGACTTGTGTATTAACAAGTTTCATAATTGTTCCTCTTGTAGATAGTTTTGCAGGTATAGTGTTAAATTGTGTTGTAGAGATAAAGCAATTTTCTTAGTTGTCTTATACAGAAAGGGGGAAATGTTATAGAAGTTTATTTTTAGTTATGCTTAAAATGGTAATTTTATGGACTGTTGGTTGAAGGGTTTCCTAGGTCTTGACATTTTGTATAGTCTGCAGGTGTTGGCTTTATGCTATCAGTAGAACATTTGAGAAGCTTAGGTACCAATAAAACCCCCTGAGATTAGACTTCAGGGTTCCACTGTCCAGTATGGTACTTGCCATGATATTGATTCTCGATACTGAGGTCTGGCAGAGTTTGCACCTATGGAAATGCCTTCTTGTCTTCCTTGAGGAGCTACCCAGTAGCTATCAATTACAAAACCCACATAATGAAAAAGAAGATAAGGATAAAGCTTCTCAGGTGTTCTATTGATAGCACCTGCAGATCATGAGCAATCAAACATCTTTTACATAAAGCCAACACCTGCAGACCATACACATTGTCAAGGCCTAGGAAGCCCTTCACCCATAATGAAAAAGAAGATAAAGCTTGAGATGAAACTCAGAGCACCACATTGTTGGTAAGGGTGTGAGGAAAATGGAAACTTGCACTTTGATGGTAGGAACATTTAGTGCCCTTCTTAGGTGCAGAAACCATAACAGCTCAGGGTCAGAGACAGCAGAGTTACTTTGTGACATGGAAGTTCTTGTCACTTACCAAAAGTAAATGGACTTGGGATTTAAAAAAATAAAACAAACGTATAAAACCATGTTGTAAACAGAGCTAGTCTCAATAGTCCAAGGTGAAAATGACCCCAAATTTCCTCAAGGGTAAATTATAAAAAAAAAACCAAAAAACAGCAGAGCTATGGAATGGAGTATTACTCAGTAAGTAATGACATGTATGAATCTCGAGGAGAACCAGCTTTGCCAAACCAGTAAAGCAATGGAAATGGGCGAAAGGCTACATGATGCCAATCACAGAAAGTTATCAATACAAAGACAGGATGGAGCTTTCCAGGGTGAGGAGAGGGCTGGATGTGAGCATTTTATTTAGTATGTGTGTGGAGGGGGCTTCAATTTGGGATTTGGGCAAGGATTGAGGGAGAGGGTGGTGATGGTGACACGTCAAGGTGAACATGAATTATACAGAAAAAAAACATGGCAAAGTTACTTTTAAACGTCTTAAAACATAAGACATAAACATTAAACATTAAACATCTTAAAACACACATAATCAGAGTTACTGATGTCCTTGCAGCTCCTTGTTAAAATATCCTGCGTTGATTACCTTCATTGTCACTGTAGGAAAAACAATCTGACTGAAGCAACCTAAGGGGGAGAAGGGTTCACTGTGACTCTCGGTTTCAGAAGGTTTAGAGTATGGTTACTGGGTGCACACACAAGGGCAGAGCATCCAAACAAGCCAAGACTATAGCAGAGAGGCTTCTACACACAATGGTGAACAGGAAGCGGGAAGTGAGGGAAGATACGGGTAGGGTCCTGGTAAGAGATAGCTCCCAACCACAACTCCACAACCTCCCCTCAACTGTCATCTGGAAGAACAGTCAGTGCTCTAAACAGCTGAGCTGTCTTTCCAGCTCCTTGGATATTTCTTAAGGATAATTAACAGAGTGAACTGTTTCTTCACTCTAGGCCCCTCCACCTACCTTTCACCACTCTGCACCTATCAAGGAACTAATCCATTGATAAGATCACGATGATCATGATCTATCGTCTCTGAAAACACTCCCCAGACACAGCAGCACATGATTTACTAGTCCGTGGGCATCTCTCTATCCAGTCAGATTGAGAATCGAGACTCACTGCTCCAGGTTTGGAGCTACTTGGACCCTTCTCTTCCTCAGATCCTATCTGTAGAAGACAGGAGGCTCCTGGCCAGTATGACCATCACACTCTGACTGACTGGGACTGACTGACTTGAGAGGACCAGGATCTCCAATGCTAGAGATCCTCAGTCCACTACCCCTGGTGAGCACAGGGAGTCAGAATGCTTCCATTACACACAAAACCACAGATCTATACTTCACTTTATGCAACAGGAAATGTTAATAAACACTGGACATTATTCTATACACAATAGAACATGTTGTACCCCTTGTGCGAGGCCAGCTGTAAAACCAATCAATTTTGCAGTTACTGCTTTTGGGGCAAAGCTAGAAGAAACTAAAAAACAAGAGATTTGGCTTCTCTCACTTAGCACAACATTTTTTCACCTCCCATATGTGATGAACTTCATTATGGCTGAGTCATTGATTCCTCCCCTTGATAAATCACAATACCCCAGGTTTGCTTATTCATTTAGACACTTGATGGACACTTGGGTTTTTATTCCCTATTTTTAGTCTGTTATGAATAATCCTGTCATGAACATTCCAGTACCAGTCTTTGTGTGTTTTTATTACTCTGGGCTACCCAGTTTCTAATACTGGATTTGCTTAGTCATATGAACATGAGTCATACAAGTTCAAGTTTACTTTAAAAGTGCCATTATTTTTCACAGTGACTGAACTCTTTTGCGTTTGCATTTATTATGATTGAGGATTGCAGTTACTCTACATCTTCATCAGTATGTAGTATTTACTGCCTTTTCTTAAAACATTTATTTATTTCTATTTTGTGTACATTAATGTTGGCCTGCATGTATGTATGTGAGTCACATTTGTGCAGTGCCCTCGAGGCCAGAAGAATGTGTTTAATATCCTGGAACTGGAGTTACAAGCAGTTGTGAGTTGCCATGTGGGTGCCGAGAACTGAACTTGGGTCATCTGGAAGAACAGCCAGTGCTCTAAACAGCTGAGCTGTCTCTCCAGCTCCTTGGCTGTTTTCTTAAGGATAATTATTCTTGCAAGGTAGAATGTGTGAAATTGCTATTTGGAAGCATATCTCTGACTTTACTGTGTGTCTTTCCATGCATTTAAGAGTTGCTCCCTTGTTTTCTATGGAAAAATATACATCGAGATCTTTTCTTTTTGTATAAAACTGAGGTGTCATATTGTTGAGTTGAAAGAGTGATTTTTACATTTGACTTTTGTTTTAAAGACTAAAAATTGTTAGAGAAATGGTATGAGGGTCTAATTTCATAGCAGGGTGTGGCTATTATTGAAAAAGCATAAATAGTATGATAATAAAATAATAATCAAGTTTTCCTTCTAATCCATACCACAGTAAGCACTAGAATCTAGTAAGCACTAGAATTACTTAGTAGGGGAGCAACTTTGAATATATTCATGGTAGACCTGGGATCTTCCAAACTGGTACATAATTCTTATGGAAGATGGCAGACAGGAGAAGGCTGTGTTAAGCTGAAATGGCAAACATGCTCAGGACTTAACTGGAGACTTCTCTATGTGAATGAGGGATATATCACTGAGGCCATGGTGATGTCAGCTGGGGGATGCTGGAGCCAAAGTTTAACATCAAGTCATGCAAGGGCCTGATAGGCAAATGCACCAGACCGGAGCCCAGGGTTGTCAATAGGACCAGCCACACATGGGGAAAGAGATGCTACCAAGTCCTGAGTGGAGATGACCTTCCTTTAGAACAAACCAGGTGAGCCACTGTGCAGTATGCCTGTAGGGAGAAGCGTGACTTCTTGTTGTGATTCAAGAAAGAATGTGTATTATCAGGAGTCACTTCTTTAAAATAAATCACACCTGGACAGTGTGTACTGGGAAAGCTGAGATCCAGTGGAGATTATATCTGTCTATAGTGTTTAATATTAAAATGCTCTTGAGAATCTGGATTTGGTGGCACCAAGGAGGCAGAGGCAACAAGATCTGCCTGGCGAAACCATATCCCAAACATAAGAAAGACTAATATGTGAATTCATGAATAAGAGCCATCAGCTGTATTAATTGTATAAAGCTTCCTCATTAAATGTTAGTAATACACAGCCAACTGTTATTATTCTATTCAGTATTATGAGCTGTGAGGGTTGGATGGAATAGGGAGGTACCAGTGAAGGGTGGACTAGTGTGTGGGTGTGCAAATGGCATCCTGCTAAAATTCCAAGATGCCTCTGAACTTCCTCAAGCCACAGGACCTCTTTCGTAGGTAAGAGGCTGTCACTCTGCTGTCTCACTGCAGACAGGGAAACTTATGAACAAGTGCTTCAAATGCACTATCCCTTTAAAGGGGCTGTCACTTTGCTGTCTTGCTGCAGGCAAGGAAGCTTATGAACAAGTGCTTCAAATGCATGGCCCCTTTAAAGGCTGCTTTCTTCACTTTTTTTTTTAACACGCTAACAATCTCAAACAGCTAGGAGAAAGCTCACTTTGACTTTTATAATTGAAACAGTTCCTTAAGGGACTAGATAAACTTTTGTAAGAGTCACACTAGGAAATGCCACCTGATCCGTTCCCCTCCCCCTCCTTCCCTCCCCGGCACGCCATCTACTCCGCGAGCCACCTTCACATTCTGCACATAACCCATCACAATATGTTCTAACATCTGCCTCCCCGTATGATGCATGACCTAGCCAACTGACCCTTTTTATGCTACTCCAGACTTTCTGTTCGTTACTGATTGAGGACAAGAGCTCCGCTTCCATCCCCGAGGTCACAGACTAGTAAATACATCTCCATTTGGCAAGGTGGGGATGATGCTGGCCAGGGGCTCTTCATATCTCTATATATCGCTGATGGTACTTCATCTTTAATTAGTTTAATTTTGTGGGAAATGCCACTGAAATTCCTCTCAAAAGCAACAGAAAAAGAAAGACGGGAAGAAAGAAAATTAAAAAGGCTTGCTCACTGGGAGAAAATAAAAATCTGTGGCTCTCAAATATTCATGATTTGGTATAGGAAAGCTGGGGGTTATCAGACAGACTGTTGACACAAACACTTCTGTTTGGCCAAGTTCATGGCTGTGGCTCATTTTATCCTGGCCCACAGTGGGAGGGCAGCAGGTATCAAATGATTGGGCATACCATTCCAACTCAATGTGAGGAGAATCCAGTGTCCATTTATATTAAGCCAAATTGTATGTTATTTTATATAATATCAGAGCATACACTTTTAGAAGTGTTCTAGCTGTGTGACAGAGCACACATGAAGGGACAGGACGTGTGAGAACCGTGCCTCTTACTTGCAGCAAGTTTTTGTTACTTCCAGAATTGCTATAGCAATCCTCCTATGTCTGAAGTGCTCACAGCACTTCAACAAGTCCACAAATGTTAAACAACTTGAGATACCAAAATTCAAGTCATCCTGACACTGGGTTTCCATTATGTATTATTTCCATTATGTATTATTAACTGGAGCAAAACTCCTTTGGGAAAACTCTAATACGGTATATATTGTCGTCTGTTTCCTTAATTTTAAACATTTATTATGTGTATATGGGTGTTTCTCTGTATCGAAACGTGCATGTGAATTCTGGGCCCACAGAGGCCAGAAGATGATGTTGGGTTCCCCGGAGCTGCCATTACAAGTGGCTGTGAGTAGCCCAATACGGGTAATGGGAAACAAAGTTGGGTCCTCTGCAAGAGCAGGGAGTGCTCTTACCTGCTAAGCTATCTCTCCAGCAGTGTTTTATGTCTTTATCATTCATGCTTTCCCCTATTTCAATGACTCTCTATACATGGCCCCCATCCCCAGGTCCTTAGATCCATTCATCTGATAAGGAACAAGAAAAGCCTTCCATGAAATAACTACAGAAATAAAAGTGACATTGCCAATGTGATCAGTAGTAGCACAGGCAGAAGAGCACCTGAGGACATGCACCTGTCTGTCCATGAGGAGCATGACTCCCTCTGTTATGGGGGACAGAAGTCGGGTTCCCTACCTGATAGAATATGACCAATGGAATAATCACAAAAGAAATGTAAAGTTGCAAACGTGGTCAATACCACCCAGTGACCAAAGGAGTCTCCCAGTAGCCAAAGGACGCCCCCATAAACTCTGGATGATGAGTGACAGCTTGAGAGAGCCAGAAAATGCTTAAGGGCTGGGAGAACATCTCTGTCCCTGAAGATGACACTCCTGCACCCGTGACACCTCTTCAGCTTCTGCGTTCTCTCTCTTCTACCATAAACAGATAACACACACCATGTTTAAATTAAAAAAGAGTTTACTTCTGGAGATTGCCTTTAACTGTTTCTTTCCCTTTTGCCCTCCCATGAACTTCTAAGAAAGAAAAGATATTGCATCTTGATATGAGTGCCGGCTCTTTGCAAATGCACTCTAGCGACTCCATACTTCACTAAATCTGGACATGGGCATGAAAGGTGACGGTGATTCTCAAAACAGCTAAGGTTCGCCCTGTGGCATGGCCAAGCATCAACTTCTGAAATTTCTCAACAAGTTCAGAAAGCAGGTATCATCCTTACCTCTCTGAGGAAGACAGTGAGGCACAAAGGACAGGAAATGGAAACAGAGTGTTGTGCAGAGCCAGGAAAATATGGCTGCGCTGAGGTTAAGTCTGTTTTCATTTTTACAGAGCTTCTGATTTGTCCTCTGTGCCTGCTGAGGCACTGTTGGAGCCCCCTGAACACAATGCTGGGGTCTGCGTGCTTAGCGGTCAGATGTCGGGGCAGGTAAGCATAATTTAGACCGCTGCTGTGGAGGAGAGTCTGCACTCATGACACCCTCAGTCTTGAGGACACCGGACAGGAAAGGAGGGAAACGCACCCAAGAGAAACTTTCCCAGCATTCTCTATCTGCCTTTTTCCTCTTGGCTACTGCCAACAAAAAATGCCTGGGTTTGTTGTTCTCTTTCACTTCTTAATTTAAAAATAAATATTTCAAATATTCTCTAATGAAACATAATGAATGTAAGGAAAACTACAGAAGTGTATTATTGCCTTTCCTTAATCACTGAAATGATTTAGAAAGTACTAACCTTTTCAATTCTTTTGCTCTCAGAATTCTTAAGTGGAACAAGAAAGTCATTAAAAAAGTAATCGTGAGAATACGCGACACTGGAGATGTGGAAACAGCTCATGGAAGAGGAGCATCAGGAGGATATATGATAGGGGTCGGGGGCTCTGCAGACTGGGAATGTCCCTGAGCCTGTGCACTGATGGACGGTACCAGTACAAGCTGATACAATTATAAGTATCGGCAGAACACACTGCTGGGGAATAGGCTTGCCAAGTTTGCACTGTGTGTGGGAAGCCTGAGTCTGCAGGCATGGGGGGATCTGCACTGGAGTGTCTACAGCTACAGCAGGTGGAGGAAGGGGACTATCTGATTTCACTCTTGTTCTATACGGCAAGCCTGGGGGTAACTGGGAGAAGCCACAGGAAGCTTTTGACTCACCCCCACCCTACTCTCAACTGGTATGTCATTTAACTGATAACTGTTCTGTATGATTTAAAAGTTGATCACACACCAATTGTATGATAATCTGTGTATGTAATTTTTAGTACTGTCTCATCTTTAAAGACCTATTCTCCGTGTACAATGCATACTGATGATTTAATCATATGAATCCATAGTCCTTGTTTCCACTCCTGCTCACAAACCCTAACTCTCCTGTAACTCTTGAAAAGTGTAGAAAAACGAGCCATCTGCACTACTCAGAATATGAGTAACTTAAGCTAATTAGGACAAACGCAATTGCAACAGAACCCTGTGTCCTTTGTGTTTTGATTTCCATTATCTTTTCATATCCAAACAAGCCTTTCCAAAGCATAGAGTACACTTTCCACCACATCAAACTCACCCAGAGAAAGAATCAACTGTTTGAATTCCTGCCCCTTGCCTTAAGTTGACTACCTCCTTTCAGCAAACATGCACTGGGTGCCCATTCTGTGTCAAGCACTGTCTTTGACAGTTGGGACACATCAGAGACAGCAGCCCTTGCCATCACAAGGAGACTTTAATTCTAATCTTCACGAAGACTGGCAAGAATTTCACCTTCATTATCTGTTAGTACTACTCACTATTTTTCTATCTGATAAGGTTTATTACTAGTGACCACAGTGATTAGGAATTCCTTTGTTGATGTATGCTGCTTTTGAAAACACTGAAGTCACTTTTAAGATTGTAAAATTGAAGGACTGGGGCCGTAGCTCCCTGATAGAGCATGCTTTGCGCACACACAAAATCACACACAAAAATGGATAATTGGGAGATACAGGTGGCAACATGGGACTTGAATCTTGAAAACACCATGTGCTAAGTGACATAAGCCCAGCAAAAGAACAAATTGTTGGTCTGATTCACTTATTTCACTTATAGAAAGAACTTAGATGACGGTGGGACAGAAACTGGAGGGATATATATATATATATATATATATATATATATATATATATATATATATATATATATCCACTACACTGGAAACAAATTAAATAAAAATGAGAGAAAGATACCTGATTCTAAATCCACCAAACCTCAGATGCCTTTTCCAGTTATAGGGTTGCTCTGAAATACAGGCCAGGACGTCTACTCTGGTGTGAACTCTTCCTTGACTTTGCAAGAAGCACGGCAGCTGCCAGTTTGCAGAGGGGAGTTCTGCCCTCCTGTTCTCCTCCCAGTCTGGAGCTGACTTCTTGTTCATATTCTGATGACTGTTTATGAGCTCCATCTTGCTCCAACTGTCACTCTTTACATTAAGGAAAGATAGATGGGACACACCAACCCCAACCTAAATGACCTTTGGATGTGACAAGAGTTTTAGGTCAGCCTTGCTAAATGGAGGCCTTGGTGTATGGAGACATGCCTTGGGGTGAAATTTACAGTGAATTTATTATCTCCCAATGCCCTTTGGACTGCTTCCCACCATCAAACACCATGGCAGCCCTCGGAACAGGAAGAAATACATTAACTGGAATCCGATCGTTTTAAAAGGTTACAGCTGCCCAAATATAATTTAATTTCATACTTACCCTTTGAGGGTTTGGTGTATATTTTCATTTTATGACTGCAAATGATAAAGCTTTTAAGATTCCAGGCAATAAAAAGAGGGGAAAAAAGGATTTTAAGGGTTAGAAGTCTATTCAGTTCATATTCAATGAGTGAAGTGACAAATTAGCTTTTTCTTTTAATCCAATATTTCTTTTTTTGATTGGGGCTTCTCCTCTGACCCTGCTCATGACACCAGGCCCTGTGCACCAACCCCAGATCTCAGCCAATGTGGAAGTAAAAAGGACCAAGCATGAAGACAAATGCAATCAGATTTATAAATGCGCTTCTCCAAGTAGCATTTTCTCTGGAATAACTGATCACATTTCCCCACTGGGATGTCCATGTCTTTTCAGCCTAGAGTGGGTCTTGTACTTTCCAGTAGGTAACACTTCTACAAATGTTAATAAAGACTCATGAAGGCCTCTGAACACCATACGATAGTCTCATCAGTTTTGTCAGTAAAAAATATCACTAGGATCTCTCTAGTGTTCCACAGAACCAAAATTCTGTAATCCAAGAAAATGACTTGCTGACTTGAGAAGCTGTCAGGCCCATTTTATATCATTTGAAAGTTTAAGATCCAGGAGATCTTGACTCTAGGAGTCACTATTGTGGCTGAAGTTGATGCAACTAAGTAGACTGTAGGGGTCACCTTATTTTACCCTCACAGGTGAGGAAGCTTACAGGAAGAAGCATGAGGAAACATTGCCTGTCTTCACCAGGGGCTGGAGAGACAGCTCGGGCTAAGAGCACTTGCTGTTCTTCCAGAGGACTTGAGTTTGGTTCCTATCACTCACATAAGGAGGCTCATAACTGTTTGTAGCTCCAGCTCCAGGAGATCTGATGCCCTCTTCAGCCTCCGTAGGCACACGCACTTGTGTGCACACACTAATTCACAGACATGGGCAAATAAAAAATACATCTTTCTAAAACCCAAAGGTGCACAAAATATGGTTGTCTTTTCTCTGGCATGCAATTCCTTTTTCATTGCGATACACATTATCATAGGAATGGTATCTACTATGATTATAAGCTTTATTTTAACATTTGTTAATGACCGGGTGGAATTTGGAGGAACATGATTTAAACGTGGGGAAAGCACACTGTTGACCATGGGAGCCTATTGTCCACCACAACTGATGACAATGCAAGCACTCAGTCTGTGGCAAGCAGGCGTGGGTAGTTTCACACTGCACCAATGCCACCTGCTGTCTATGATGACTTGAAATCATAGAAACTGAACATTGCTCCTGGAGAAAATTTAAAGTGTGACCAACTAAACCAAGGTATAGATAAAGGTTAAGACAGGGCTTTAATGGTTTGGATGAGAACATCACGGACTCCTGTGTTTGGATACTTGGTCCCCAGTTGGTGAGACTGTTTGGGGGGGGGGGGGGATTGGGTGGCATGGCCTTGTTGGAAGAGGTGTGCCACTGGGGTGGGCTTTGAGGTCTCAAAAGGATCATGTGATTCCCAGGGATCTTTCTCTGTGTCCCACTTGTGGATCATGATGTGAGCTTTCAGCTGTTCCAGCTCTCATGCCTGTGTTCTACCATCCACCATAGACTCTCACTGTCTGAAACCATAAACCCAAATTAAGTTTCTAAGTCGACTTGGTCATGGCATCTTATCACAGCAATAGAAAACTAACTAAGACCAAGGGGTCTTTGATTTCTGTAGTTGTTTATCTTTTATATTTTGTTCAAATGTTTTCATTATGGTATCTCTCTATCTATCTATCTATCTATCTATCTATCTATCTATCTATCCATCCATATATCTATCTCTGTGTGTGTGTGTCTGTCTGTGTGTATGTGTGTGTGTGTGTGTGTGCACGCACATATGCATACCTCCAGAGACAATAAATGAAGAACAAAGTACCCTCTTCACTGTCCTTTGATGCTCTTGAGACATGGACCCTCAGTAATCCTGGAGCTAGTCTGGCAACTAGAAAGTTCCAGTAACCCTCAGTGTCCTCTGCTCTGCCCACAGCCAGTACTGGGTTTACAAACATGCACTTGACCACATCTGCTTTCTCAGAATGAACTCAAGATCTCACAAGAAGCATTCTTACCCACTGTGCCATTTCCCTAGGTCCACATATGCTATTTCTGATAATTAAAAGTTCATTTACAACTAGAGAACTGCAATCAGGTGTAAACAAGTCACCTCAAGGGTGTTAAACACACATCGGAAGCTTCAGAAACTACATAGCAGAGAATGGGCTTGGAAGCCATGTGGAGACTCTAATATTCCAGAACTTTCTGAGCAGTCACATAACACCATGAGCAAGACCATTTCATGAAGGAAAATACTAAGAAAGATAGCCTGAAATGAACTTCTGGCTGTATGTGAGATGGTTAGGAAACATCTGTGAGCTTCCAATGAGGTCTTAGGTCCTGTCCCCAAATAGCTCATTACCAATAACAAAATTTCCCTAAAACAGTTAACAGCCAAAATACTCTGATCCCTAGTATTCAAATACAAGTCGCCCAAATTTTGCATTTCACAGCCATGAGTAAACTGTTCTAATGGAAAAACATAAGGTAAGCCACCTTACAAATTGTTATTGTTTCTTGTAGAAATCCCTCTATTGTCTTAAATAACTAATGCAAACTGTCCATAATTCTGTCTCATCCTCCAAAGAAAGCAATTGTAACACTTCAGATTTTACTTTAGAAATTTACTGATAACTAAGTTCTGATGATGGAGAAAGCAAGAGGAATTATTGCCCAGAATTTCATTCAAAAGCCTTAATTCGGCCAACACCATGCTCAATGTCCCAAGTTCCTGTGGGCATACTCTGAATCTGTCCAGTTTCTTCTTCCTGCCTCCTTCCATCATCCAGGGCACAGCTCAATTAAGTGGAGCAATGAGTGTGACCTTAAGGGAGAGGTCAAGGGTAAGAAAAATGAACAACTAGCATCAGTTCACACCCCACCCACTTCTGGTCACACCCTTTCTTTGTTGAACATTATTGAGAAACTTCTACCAGAAACAGCAGATGTTCTTGGCTTAATTTTTCCCTATAGAAGATGTTCTATTTTCAAGTCTTGTCAAGACACTTGCCGAAAAATACACTTCAACATTGTGCTTTGGTTTTTCTTCTGGTCCTTTTGTTAGAATGGCTCATTCACAACTGCAAACCATATCTGCATGATTAAGTAATCATTTTTGATTAATCTCTCTTCTGAGAAGCAAACGGAATATCAGCAAGACTCATGATGTAAACAAACCCACTTTGAACCCTCTATGTAAAACAGATAGGAGACCTCAGGATTCTTTGCTGTTTTGTTTTCTAAACCCCTTGATCTTCCTAGAGCTTCTCACAAAAGAATTAATTTCCAGAGCCCAAGGAGAAGGGAGGCATTAAGAGGGTCACCACTGTAACAGACATGCAAATGCTAGTCACTGTTTGAGTCAGCCTTTCTGAAGGGAGTAATCCAAGTGCTAGTTCAGCAATTTCTCTTTCCGCTTTAGCCAGAACAGCTAAAAAGTAATAGATATATACAGACTTGTTTATTTTTAAGAATATCACATCAAAACTTGAAAATGTTAGGCTTAAATTTCAGTTTGAAGGGTGTCGATCTCACTGGTTTACCCTGGGCACTACTTAGTAATCTAAATTGCTTCATCTTTAAAACTGGAGATTTGAGATACACGGGATCTTTAAATCTATTAGGGAGCAAAGTTTCTAATTCAAGCTATAATAACACACAGATGCTGATATACAACGCAAAGAAAGTAGATGATATTCTGTGTGTGTGTGTGTGCGGGTGTGGGTGTGGGTGTATGTGTAGTAAGTAGTAGGAAACAACTGTTCTCCACCAATGAGGAGTTTTTACTCATCAATCCATGTATATCCATACTCTAACCTTCCACCTAATCATCCGTCTATCTATCTATCTATCTATCTATCTATCTATCTATCTATCTATCTATCATCTATCTATAAACAAACATTTGCTAAGGATCTATCCATCCATCTATCTAATCACTATCATTCCATTCATCCATCCATCTATCATCTATTTAACATTCCCTCCATCTACCCACCCAATCATCTATCAGCCCATCCATCCATCCATCCATCCATCCATCCATCCATCCATCCATCCATCCATCCATCTAACCATCTATCTACTCAGGCATCAAGCCAGTCATCTATCCATATGATTATACATTGACTCATCCATCCATCTAATAATTTATGTACTGTCTATCCAATTGTCTATCCATAATATAATCAACTATCTATCTTCGATCTGTAAATCCATCATCCATCCAGCAAATAATGTCTGACTATCATCTACCATCCATATGTCAGAAGGGGAGACTCTGTCTTTCTTTAAACTATATTCTGCCCTCATACTCACATTTTCCTTCCTTTCAGGCTCTTCTAAATCCACAAGGATCTGTGTCTGACTCCTCATGAATCTGAGGCCCTCAACTCAGAAACAACCCATAGCTCTAAAATGCTAAAATCTCTAGGATGTATGCTTCTATAAACATAATTCACTTTTGTATTGAAGTGTGAAATAAAACTTTTCCCTCACAGATTCTAATAAAAAGTCAAGTTTATAAAGGTTGAGAAATGACTTTTGTTGTAGACAACAGAGAAAGATTGCATAGGTAGGACAGTGATGAAGGGTATAATCCCACTAACGTGAGCAGCAAGTAAGTATCAAATGGCAATACGAGAAATAGTTTATGTTATTTAAACTTTAAATATAATATTAAAAGGCCTTATGTACAATGATTTATTTTAGATTTTATAAGATATTTATTTAAAACAATTGGGGGCAGTGCACAGAACAATTCATTTTCATTACTCCCATGGAAATTTACAACATGGCTGGAGGCTTTGTTACCATTTCATAGATCTGAATAATGAAACAAAAACGTGCACAATACCAAAATATTGGAGCTATGCTCCAAGCAGCTATCCAGATGTCTCTATTTTAGATAAATAAATACCTTGCCTCTTATAGATTCTTGTTTTATTCTTGTAAGGTATTTTTATTTATGTGTATGTGTGCACAACTTTGTACATGTGAGCAAGATGTCTATGAAAGCTAGAAAAGGCCACTGGATCACCTGAAGCTAGAGTTACAGGTTCCTGTAAGCCACCAGACGTGGGTGCTGGAAACCAAACTTCAGTCCTCTGTAAGAGCAGCAAGTGCTCTTACCCTCTGCACATCTCTCCTGCCCTCCTTTAGAGTTGTTCACCTCTATGCTACAACACACAGGGAAATATAGTATTCTCTCGTATATTAAACATTTTCCCTGTTTTATTGATGAGTATTTATATAAGAAAAATCTCTTATGCTGTAATTTTCAGTGCACAATTTAAACAATAAATATAATTTTAATAGCAGCTGATAAAACTATATCAGCTAAAAATACCTACCATTGGACTTTGCCCATAACATAGTGTATGATAAAGGATAACGGTTACTTCTACTGCTGTGAGCATTTTATATGCATCATCTGGTTTAGTCCTCACAAAAAGCTATCATTTTTACCTACATCTTATAGGCAAGAAACACAGAGTACAGAGAAGTTTGATGGACTTCCCAAAGCCGAGCTTTAGTCATGAGAGACCTTGACGTAAAACGAAGGTGTGCAGGTAACACACGCAGAGTCACTATGTTCAATAAGGAGTATGCACCTCTTAAAAGAGTAAAGGTGGCTCTTGAGTATGACAGAGCAGTAATTCTAACCTTCAGGTTCTCTCCCTCAAATCCTCTTATAGAAGGCCATATTTCTCTATCTTACTTATTGAAATAGCCTCATTAATCTCATTCCTAGGTTTTTAAGGTACAGCAAAGCAGCCCACACATCCCAGATGTGTGCTTGTAGGTAGTCACACAAATACTTCAGCACATTCAACAGTTCTGTGATACTAACCAAAACCATGTAGCAGCTGTCCATCTTAGGAGTATCTATCCTCATCTGCATTACCGTACCCATTTACGGTGATAGCTGTGGTCTTTATAGACCTTTACATCCAAGCATGCAATGGGTTCATAAATATTCCTTAGCTACTTTAAAGAATACTAGTGGTACAAACTGAACTGATAGCACATTTCTAAGATAAACATATTAGTTGTTTTCTCTCCTTACATACAACCAAAATTCAAACATTAGCTAGGTTTTCTTTTTTTTTATAAAATGAAAAAATACAAGCTTTTAAAATTACAACAAATTGATATTGTTCCTAGGATGATATCTAATATTGGCTTTGAGCCTAGAAATCCTTGTAGGTATATTTATTAACCCAGAAAAACACTGGAGAGTCACCTAAACATGTACTGATTATGAGAAAACTGGATGACACCAAGACCCCAGCATGGAGTTGTTACCAGGACCCTGGCTCTGAGTAACAACCCCGTTATCATAAAATTAGCCATGGCAGAGATTCAACTATAATTTTGAAATTTGCCCATGATTTCTTGGGTGATGGAGGCGTGCTTGTACTGGTATTTGTGCAAGCATCTTATACACTTAGAAAGCACTGTTCTCACTGTCCAAATGTCAAGCATACCCTGGGAAGCCCGGGGGTGGTAATAACTCCAGAAGCACAACCTTACAGGTCCTTCCTTAAAGGATGCTTGAGAACTGCTGGGCTCTGACTGGATCCCATATGGGCTTGGAAAAGTCAGAGCGAATGTTGGCTGCACTTTTCCTGGCCTATTTGCATATGTTCTTTAGTATGCAGGATGTCTCTGTGTATAATTTAATTGTTGTGTTTTTTTTTCCCCCTCTATTAATGCATGTGCAAATGTTTGCTCCTGCAGCTGTGGTGTTTAACCCTATGTGCGCTTCTGTCTGTCTGCCCTGCAGGCTCAAGGTCGAAGGGAGAGGAAGCAAGAGAATCCAGATCTAACCTGTAAGGAAAATTCACTCAAGGAGACAGAAGTTGGGAGGCAACCAGCCTACTAGAGCTGCAGCTGAAATGGAAAGCCCTTCATCACTTCCTAGCCAGTACAGGAGTAGCTGAGGTCCAAATGCTAGCCCGATTAGTTAGGTACTCCATCAGGAAAACTTCATAGAAAATCTCAACATGGAAACATACTCATTCCTTGTAATGAGATCTAACAGGATCTACATGGCACCCAGATCTTTCCATCTGATTATTTTTTCTTGATCTTTCTGGGGCACTCTTGACTGAACACCAAAAGTCATGCTCAGTTCCTCTCAGCCCCGAGACTGAAGCATCAGTGTCTCATCATCTCTAATGACTTCTTTGACTTCCTTATTGGCAGCGTTGACTTTCTTCAAAAGTTGGCGGGGTTTGATAAAAAGATGGACTTCAGGGTTTTGTTTCATTTTAATCCATATCTACCTTGGTGGCACTCTGTTAGCCAGAAGCTGATGCTACTTCAGCGTCAATAGCTACCAAGATTTTAGTTCCTATCGCATGGGATTCTCTAACTAACTAACGTACCTTGTACGACGTCATGCATCTCATTTAAGATATGTTTCTGACACTACAGGAACTCCTAATTTCATTCATGGAATGAAATGGAATTGGAATTTTGAGGCTTAGTATTCCAAAATTATTCTTTTGAATTTTTGAAATAGTAAAAATTTTAAAGTTTAATTAATTCAATGTGAATTCTTGATTAAGGACTACTTGCTTATTTTGAGCGAAATATGACTGTCCAAAAATTTCAGTCTTTGTTTCCTTCTGCTTATCACTATTAATCACTGGTTGGAGTCGATATTTTTGGCTTCCTATAGGTAGAACAGGTGGTAACCATCTTTTGGCCAAGACAGATACAGTATTTATAAAGTGAGAAGAAACTGGATAAATATTTCCTTCTAATTTCAAATATTAAAAGCCTAGCTTAAAAAACAGAAATAGGACAGTACAGTACAGCTACTATTAAAAGATTCAGGATGTTCATTAAGTAAAATGCAAATTAATGAGAATGAATAGAAAAAATAAATGTTAGATGGAAACCTGTTGCACTTGTTGAATTTTATTAATTAGGAATAGATAATTCACTTAGCTGACTTCATCTAGAAACAAATGTCCAAAAATTCTCTGTTATACTTCATTTTTATAGTTATACTTCATTTTTAAATATAGAAGTATATACAGGTTAATTTTGTATATAAATAAAAAAATACCTTCTTTAAGAGGAACTGATATCTGGAAGGAAACTGTCCAAATCACTCAATTGCAGGTAGAAAAAAAAAAGTATTAGAAAAGAGGAATTAAAAAAAAATCAACGGACACAAGGAGGAAACAGGTCAAGTCCATACGTGAGAATGCTAATTAGCTAGTTACTGTTTTGATAAATGCATCCATCTATTATTTAGACACAGTTTACGTCAGTGCTGCCTTGGCAAGAGGAGTCAGACTGTGTCTCATAAAAGTACCTCCAGTGTGCATATTCATATGTGTGTCTGTGCACATGTTAACATATAATCTAGGAATGATTAGATGTTGCTGTGTTTCTTCTCTCATTGGCAAATTATAAGGACTTCAAAAGAATTAGACAATTGCCTTAAATACAAGTTCACAGTGTTTGTGCTGCAGCCCACGGTTACACCAAGGTAAGGGGTGGAACAATCAGGAGAACAGAGCTAGCTGGAGCTTTCCCACACCCTAAGTGTCTTCTAATAGAGACTAAAATAACCACAAAGTCCCCTGGGGGTTAAATACAATTTGCTTCAGAAATTAATCATATGTTGCACTACTTTATTGGAAATTATTGTTACCATCAGCACGTGATAGATTCTGAGCACTTAAAATTTGCTAAACATTCTTTGGCTCCCTTGAGGTGCAATACTGAATGACAAGGAGCAAGTAGGAAATCCTCTCCTGTTGGGGTGCACCATTTCCAAGGGACAGACTAGGAGTAGGATAAAGAACACGTTTGAAGGCGGTGGCAGATGAGCGGGGTGTCTCCAGGAATGTTGGGTTATGATTTAAACAGTGTAGTTATATGTGGGTCTCTGAAAGGTGAAACTATACCATATAGTAAAAGAAGGTGAGAGTGAGTCATTCAGGCCAAGGGAAGAGAGTCATGTAGAAGGAAGAGCTACTTGGAAACTCAAAAGCTAAGAGTCTGCTTTGGCAAGCCAAAGGACAGAGGAGAGACCCACGTAGACAGAACAGACCAAGGTTGTTTAAAGAAAGGTTACAAATTAATTTTTTGCAAATACCATAATGTTAACTAAGGTGCCAGCCACATACAATGTTTTTCAAACATTTACTAAGAATAATACACACACACACACACACACACACACACACACACACATAAAATGTTAATAATATTATGGAATTAAATTACAACTATTTTTCTACTTTTAGAAAAGTCAAATTGTCCATTTGAATTTTTTACATTTTTTGTTATTTTTTTAAATGAAGATTTATATAGGAGACTATTAATATTAAGCTTGATTTTATTGTATCACAAGATAGTAATACAAGAAAATCAGATAATTTGTTGGAATAGTAATGCTAAACTTCATTCTTCCCCCTCTATTTGTTATTTGTTTATTGAGACCATAATATATAGAAAGCACTTGGTGAAGCTCAAATGATGGAAGGCCACTGACATTTGGAGTTTGATTGGTAGAAAACCAGTGTGCTGGCTAATTTATGTCACTTGACACAAGCTAGAGTCACTGGATAGGAGGGGGCCTCAACTGAGAAAGTTGTGTCCATATGATCAAGCTGTAGGCAAGCCTATAAGGCATTTTCTTAATTGGTGATTGATGGGGGAGGGCCCAGCCTATTGTGGGTGGTCCCACCCCTAGGCAGGTAGGCCTGTGTTCTACAGCAAAGCAGTCAGAGCAAGCCAGTATGTAGCACTCCTCTATGGCTCCTGCCTCCAGGTTCCTACCCTGCTTGAGTTCCTGTCCTGACTTCCTTCTGTGATGAAAAATGCTGTGAAACTGAAAGCCAAATCAACCCTTTCCTCTCCAAGTTGCTCTGGTCATAGTGTTTTATCACTGCAATAGTAACCCTAACTAGGACAACCATGAAGTAGAATGTAGAACATACCCTACAAGAACCTTAATACAGACTTGGGATCAAGTCTTTCCTGGAAAAAAAAAGGACTGTTTTCACATGAAACACGAAGGTTGAGTCTGATTTAGCGGGTGAATGAGATGGCTAACCTTTATCAACAATGTGATAGGATTTAGAATCATCTAGGAGATACACCTTTGGGTGCGTCTCTGAGGTCTCTCCAAGAGAAGATCAACAGAACAGAGACTGTCTATCATACTGTGGATGAAAAAATTTCACGACTAACTAAAAGAGGGAAAGTGAGAAAGCTAGGTGGTCAGAAGCATTATTACCTGTGGTCTGCTAAGACATGAGGAAGCAGCTTCATGCTCCAGCCTTGACATCCACAAGCTCCTCACCACTACACCTTCCTGCCATGATGGACTGCACCACCTAGACTGGGAGAAAATAGATGTCCCTCCCTTCCATTGTATGTTGTCAGGTATTTGGCCACAGTGATGAGAGGAACAATGAATACAGTTAGCAGTGGCATTCAGGAGAGTTAAGAGAGAGCTGTAATCAGCAGAGAGGCACTAAGGTCTTGAACAGGAACAAGATGTGATAGTTTACTTTTTCATTTTTTTTTTTAAATCAAAAGATCATTCTGATCAATAAAAAGAAAATTCTCTGGACTGGCAAGATCAAGCCTGAAAGACTCTTTTAAGGCTACAAGTACATGATGAGCTGGCCTAGGGTAGTCAGTTATGATGGAAAGAAACGGGTGGATGCCTGATGTGTTTAGTGGAAGAGAGGAACACACACTTAAGGGCACAGATGGAGGGGCAGAGATCACATGTAGCTCAGGATAGCCCTCCTGGGGCACAGATGCAGGGACAGAGGTCACATGTAGCTCAAGATAGCCTGCCTGCTCTTCTAGGTGGAGGAGAGGGGATGAGAGCACCCACCAAGACCAGAGAGTGAGCAACCTGAACATGGGGAAAGTTCTGTTGGGTTCTGTCTGGGACTGAGTCCATAATCTATGTAAATACCTACATCACGTTCCCTCTCCATGGCTATAAGCAGGTGGTCATGTGGCTCAGACCCTTAGAAATGACATAGGAGCCATCAGACACAAAGAGATTTGGTCTAAGAGAATGAAATTTTTAAAAGTAATTGGCATAACACGTTCATTTTATTGTATCATAACTGGGATTAAATCATTTCTCTCAACAAACAAAATATATGATAATGTTTGATGCATTTTAACTACTAAAAATACACAATGAGGTCAATTTTCTTATGAAGTACTTTTTATTACACACAGTAATTGATTGCCAGGGCCACAAAACAATAGTTTAGTAAAAAAGTAGTTTCATCTAGGAGATGTCATTTTGTCTTTTAAAGTGATAATACTCATCTCTGTTTTTCCTTCAATAAAAGTTCTGGTTTTTCTTGCAGCGAGTGGGAAGAGTCGTATGCCAAGTGAGAATCTCAAAAGAAGACGGGATGGGTAAATTAAGTCAATCAGAAATGGAAAGAAGCCTGCAGAACTCCTTACTAGACCTAGGTCCTAAAAGTATTTGAACTTGAATCTGTATAAATCTGCCTTTTGTAGAAATTCCAACCAATCAGCATTACTATTAAATTTGATTCTCTATTGAGTTAGAGAGCCTCTTGAAAGAGAAGGACTCCAGAGTTACAAATAAAATCTCCTGGAATGGTGAGCCAAATGTAATTATTTAAAAAACTGCGGAGCTTGAACTCAGTGAGTTTCTTCCTTGAGGGAACTATTAATATTCAACACCTGTGCTGTGACATAGTTCTAGGAGATCCTTTTCTAGGGTGATGTGCAGTGGCCAACCAGCAGCTAACATTAGTTGCTATGATGGCATTTGATTTTTATTCAAACCATTGTATTTCTACTCAAGGAGAAGGAAAAGATACTATTTTTGCTTTTTCTCTCCCCTTCTAGAAAGAAAGGAGCATAGGCTCAGATCAGTGCATATCTGCCAGGGGTATGTAAGGAACTCCACAGCTGTTCTTCCTGCCCCTTCCTCACCTCAAGGTTCCTACTGCTGTCTTGGGAAGGGTACCCCTGGGCTCACCACTCCTCACCCAGGACAAAAAGATTAAACAGCAACAGAAAACAAAACAAGTAAATAAGTTCATAAGAAACAACTTATGCTTCCCAAAGAAAGACACCAGCAACTGGCGCCGAAGTGCTGTATCCATGAGCTCTCCTTCCTAAGACCTGAATGAACTGATTCCACAAGCATCATTTATGTGCCTCTTGCCTCTGACTGTTTCTTATGTCCCTGTTCCCAACTTCCTACTCCACAGAACAGGTGAGCTAGTGTCTAGGGAGCAGAATGCATAGAGAGAAGCTGGGTCTTTGACTTTAAGAGGGCTTGGGTTACAGAGCAGGCACTCTTCTCTCCCTCCCCAAGTGAAGGGGCAGAATTTGCAAAACTCGGAGAAGCCAGATATAAAGAAAAACTCAAATTCTCTTTCTCAACTGGTTGGTTGATGAGCTACAAAAGCTAAGAACTCATTCACCAGGAACATGAGAGGGTTCTAAAGAAGACATAACTGGACAGATCTGGGTGTATGTGCAACTGTATGAGGTGCTTGTGTTCTCTGGAGGAGCTTTCTTGAGTAGGACTGGTTTTATGGATGAGGATGGGATGCTTTCTGCAAGATGGAATACCATCACAGCCCATAGAGAACATGGAAGGGGGCCTCAGCCAAGCATGCTAAGCTGTCTGTGAAGGAGTGCAGGCCAGGAAGCTAGGGGCCAGGCTTCTGCTACCCAAGTGGCTGCTGTCAATGGGGGGGTTCCAACCACAAAAAAGGTGGGATACATTTACTGATACACTCACCCACCCCAGCTTACTTGGAAACTCTGATCAATGCCCAAGAAAACCACACACACAGCTTCCCCAGTGTGCCATCCTGTACCACCACAGTAGGCATGTGTAGTTAAGAAGGAAAAGCATAAGTGGCCTCTTTCCTCACCTCTGGTTTCTAGGATTGGGTTTCTGACCTAACAGCAGATAGGTAGATGGTGAGATGTGAATTGGACACATGAATGACATTTCTAGCAGGATTGAAATCTAAGCCCTGGAAGGGAACAGGAAGTCTACTCAAGGCATTATAAAAAGGACAATGGAGGCCTAACATATCTAAAAGCAGAGTTTGGAAAGCATTAAGACTGGCTTATGTGTTTCATTCCACTAAGACAGAGCATTTCAGAAACAGATTTTCCCAGTTGGAGGTGGATGAGCTATAAGTATGAAGACCATTATGGCTGGCTTCTCTAAAGCCCATCTGGGTAGGTCTACAGCGGTGGAGACAATAGGTGTCTTCATAGGTGTGGAGCAGGCTGCAGTTACGTTGCTGGATTCACAGGCTCATCAGTACAGAGGACAGAAGCCACTCAGCAAAATCCCAGAGGCTCTTAAACGACCAGCCTTTTTCATAATTGTAAAATTAAATTATGTTATGTGTTTACGTAACTATATTTTATGAGTACCCATAGCTTTCTGTGAAGATGTTTTGATGGACAATTTTCTTAAAATATTACAGTATAGGGTATTTGAGACCCTAACTAAAATTATAAACTTTAATGTATACAAAACCACTTACATGGAAACCTCTCAAAGGGGATATGACTGCACACACCTGTGATTCTTCCAAGAATGAGGTAAGAGGGCGTCACGTTCAAGAGCAGACAGAGCCACTTCTCACAACCCCGTTATCAAGGGAAAGAAATGAAAGAACTTTGCCCCACTACAGATCAAATTCTGTTTGTAGAAAGAGTGAACCTGTTTGGTATCAAAGGCTTTCCTTGTTTCTCAATAAAGAAACCCATACTTTAGATCTTGAGGAAAGCTGAAAACATATCAGAATGGAAATCAAACTTAATTTATGTAAAATATTCTAATATGTCTTCACAGGAAAAGCAGCTTAGATGCTGAGCCATGTTACTATGTAGTAGAGACCAGCAATGGGACTCCGGGGGGAGGGGGTTCCACCTTGCTGTCACCCCCCCTCTCTCCAGTGATTCCGATCCAGTACAAACTCCCAGCCTGTATCTTAAATCTCTAAAACTTAAGTTTCCACATTCAAATCTGCCGCTGGAGGCTGTCCTTCCTTTTTCCTGTGATTCCTCTGTTCTTTACACTCTTCTTGTTTGTTTTACCTTTTCTTCTAGCTTTATTATCAAAGACTAGTTTCTATTACCCATAAGCATAGAGATTTTTAACGTCAGGTAATGTAAGCCATTCTTTGAAAAAGTTAGAAAAAATAATTTACGCACAACAAATAAAGACCATGTGTATATTGTGGGCACGTCTGGAGCCTTACCTAGGACAATCCCTTTCCCATATTGTTAGTACTCCCAGACACCATTGAAAAGGATAACAAATGCTATAGTAATTTTACTGTCCCGGTGGCCCCAACACTTCCCTATGTATTTCTAGCGCAAAGAAACAGGCACAGAGTAATTTTTCATGGGAAAGATTACCTAGAGACAAATGCTATAACCTGTACAAAACAGTCTCTCAGCTATCACACTAGTGTCTCCTTGGGCCAACCTCCAATCTTTTGACAAATTTACATGTTCGTCGGTTGTACTGTTGATGATCTGATGCAAAACTCTATCTTGACTAAGACCATCAATGGCAATTCACATTTCTGGATACAATTCAACTGTATAAAGCGTGCCCACAGTACATCTGGCTTGGTATCGTGTGTTTCCCAGGCTTGCAAAACGGTCCTCCACGAGGAGATGGCACCAGGTATTAGGTAATCTTCTGTTCTCATTACGTGCATAATTCAGAGGCTCGTGATAACCGGGTATATGGAAGATTTTATGGGGTACCAACTGAGAGATTGAGATAAGAAAGTTTCCTCTATAAAAATTGTATTGATTCTCTTTTCAGCCTCAGAGACATAATTTCTAAAATCGCTTGGAGATCTGGTAAGGTTATTGACTTTCCAGGATGTACTGGAAATATATGATGTAAAGGGTCAAAAGGTCTCTATTAGGATGTCGGGGTAAACTTAAGCTCACATGGACACCTGCTGATTTTGGTCTAATCTTCCTTGCTTGCTCAAATGATCTGCTGCTAAGCAAGGAGAACAAATGGGTGATGGGTACTTTAATAACACCAGGCGTCTTCAACGATTTTAAAGAAAATCCTGTTTCAGTTGCCTTAGGTCATAGGTATAGTTAGCCGCCTTCCACGGGCTGTTTGTTGTTCATGGGGACCATTCTGTAACAAAATCATGATGCCTACCAAGGAGAGCAAAACTGAGGCTCGCTTTGTTAAACCTTACTAGACAATGACAAAAATATAAGTGATTTTTTTTTTTTATTTAGTGCAGAGCACACACCAAATTTGAAAATAACCTTTGGGTTGAGGATCGGAACAAATACACGTCAAAACGGAACAAACGTGTGACCAGAATCTCAGTCCTCAGTTGGAGTTTGCACTCACAGGATAATGGCTGCCTTGTGCGTTTACTTAACCCCTGCCTCCCTGCATTGTCTCCCAACTTACCTGCAGCTGGAGTGGGCCTAAGCCTGGTGTGGCTGCTGCGGCAGCTGCCATGGTGGTTGGGATCAGCTGAACGGGGTAAGGGTCACCTAAGTAAGAGAATAATACAGGCGTCAGCACCTTTTATCTCCTCTCCACCTGCAAATTAAACTCGTGCATTCACTCTTTCCAAAAGCCTGCCTTTGTGTGCCTGGCTGGGGCCTAATGAAAAGCTCTATTGTGTAGCCTTTTACTAACACTCTTCACAACCCTGGCTGAGAGAGGAATGCGAATAAAAGGAGCAAGCAATTAAGGCTGAAACCTCATCCTTTTTTCATGATGTATTTAGGAAGATGGAGGGGGTGAGGGGCGCATGGTTCAGAGGGCTGTACTTGGACACACCACACACACACACACACACACACACACACACACACACACACCACTGCAGTCTTCATCGGAGCACATCGAGTCCCTGCCAACTTCACAGTCTTATCATAGACGGAACTTAACTAAACTCACTCTCATTTTAAGGAGCTAAACACCAAAGGTTTAAGCCATTAGCTAATCTTCTGAATGTTGTGTTATGGCCTAGATTCAAATAGCCTCTTCAATAGCTCGTGGACAAATTCAGAGGAAAGGAAACATTTTGTGTTTGTTCTTTTTTTCTTTTCTTTTTGACATTATAGCAAATATTGACATCTTTATTTTCTGGAGAGAAATGTTGACAAAGCATATTCTAAAGATAACAAACAGACGGAATTGTATCTTAACAAAAAAAAAAGTAAGGTCCAAAATTAATTTTGGTTTTCTTATCTTATGATTTATAAAATGTAGACGCCAGAGATATACATGGATTATTCTGTGTATTTTTGATGCAGACCAAGAAATATTTATTTGCTTAGTGAGAGGTAAATCAGATACTCCACATAGAGGCCGACTGTGTTAGTAATATAATCAATGGTGAACATTAGTTAACCACTAGAAACACAATAAACCAAGAAATTGGACGTAATGACTGTAAGAACAATTTTCTAATATATTAAACTGGCTCTAGAAATTGACCGTGTGAGGCCAGGTGTCTATAAACCAGCACTTGGGAAACTGAGGCAAAAGGACCTAGAATTTATAGCCAGTGGGACCATACAGTGAGACCCTGTCTCAGAAAACAAGCAAAAATTAATTCACGAAAGAACCTGTTGAAGAGTCCGTGCATAAAATAAAAGAAGATAATTAGGTTTAAAAACACTTATTAGGTACTGTGACAAATGATTGACACTGCTCTTGGCACCGGAAGGTAAACTTTGAGAAAGTATAACATAAACGTGGGGTTTTATTAGGAATACAGTAAAGTTCAAGTTGTAGGCTTCTGGAGATGCTCCCTAGAAGTATGTTCACAGAGAATACATCTTTATTTTACCAATTAATTTTATACTTTGTTGTGATTGTGTGTTATAATAAATATTTCCTTTTGCTGGTTTGGAAATTGTGTGTGTGTGTGTGTGTGTGTATGTGTAAACACACACATACATATACACATATCTATGTATATGTATGTATATACATACATATACATAGATACATAGATATGTGTATGTGTGTATTTACACTCACACACACACTGTTTTGTATTTGTATTTTTATTTTAAAGAGAATGTTCTGGTTTTGTTTCTGTTATTGTGACGAATTTCCTGACAAAAGCAGCTGGGAGAAGAAAGAACTTATTTGGATCACAATTCCAGTTTACTGTCCCTAACTGAGGGGATGCTGAGGGAAGAACTCAAAGCAGCTAGTCACGTGACATTCACAGACTAGAACAGGGAGAACTGAACGCAGGCACCCCTGCACTACCACTTTCTTGGTCAGCTAGACTTCTTATATGGCTCAGGGCCCTGCCTAAGGAATACTGCTGCCCACCATGGGCTGACAGTCGAGAGGATCCACACAGATATAGTCAGATCTAGATAATTTCTCACCTGAGATTCACTTCCTAGGTAATTCTAGGTAATGTCAAGTTGACAGTTAAAAACAGTACTGAGGATCACTTTATGTGATTATGTTTGTTCCAGGTCTCTAACAGAGGTGGCCCTCTGGTGGCTTGCCCTTCCTGGGGTTTATAGTTGATGGGGTCTGAGTAAGTAAAAGATCATTCTAAAACATAACATTTGATAAGGAAATACAAATTCTGTAAACATATAGTGGGTCTCCCAAATCTTTTCTAAGAAGTCAACGATGCCTCTGGAAAAGCTGTGTTTTAAGTTGAGTTTGAATCAAGGGATGATGATAAGGGTAAAGTTGAGGAGGAAAGATGTTCCAGGCAGGAGAGAATGTTCCTGAAGCCGTGACATGCTATGGAAATTTCATGCCACATCTTAGGCCCAGAGTGGCTGAACTATAAAGCAGGTGTTAAAATAGAGATGAGTGGGTTTGTGGGAGCATTAGGCAATAACTTATTATTCAGGGTTCTATCAGCAGATATTAAAGCACCTAAGTTTATCCTACAGAAGGAAAAGAACCCCAAATAAAGGGAACCCCCAAATGTAAAGACAAAAACTAACTGACTAAGATTACTTAACTAGTAAGTGGAAGCCACAGAAGCACACCTCTGTGTAGCAGGTGGCAAGAGTGGGAACTTCAGGGTAGAGCAGGGGGTACTCAACCTTTCAGGGGATAAATGACAAGGATGTTAGCTGTTTCCACAAGGCAGAAATTGGCTCAAAAATGACTTCCAGAGTTTCTACTTGAACACTGATAGAAAGTATCTATGTATTAGGCTCATAACAGGGATAAGAAATAAAATTACCAAGCTAGGGTAGGAGGCTGAGAGAGTTACACGAAGGAATCATAAAATCTGTTTCGGATATTTGCATTCCAGTCTTTGAGAGAGGTAAGCATGCATCTAAAACCGAAGCCATAGGCCTTGATAACATCAGGAGTCAGTTGAAACAAACCCCAAATAAACGGGTGCTAGGACTGGAGAGTAGATAAACATTTAGAATCTAAAGGGAATGCTGAGGCCACTGGTAACTTAGGTTGTGATGGTTTTAAATGTTCACGAGATTCAATCTAGAAGCACCTGGGGAGTCTCAGTGAAAGACTGTAGATAAAGCTGGCCTGTGGGAGCGAGTGGTGACCATCTTGGTAACATTAACTGATGTTGGAGGAGCCAATCTAAAAGGTGGCTTGCATCATTCCCTGGTATTGGATCCTGGACAGGTTAAGAGTAGAAAAGGCGAGCTGGAGGAGAAGCACCCTTGAGTTCATTCGCTCTCATTGCCCTTCACTGTCGATGTGACTAGTTGCTTCACCCTTTTCACCTTGGCTGCTCTGTGATGTTAGAGCAGAACTTGGAACTGTGAGCTACTTTACACTCCTTCCTGGAGCTGGTTCCGTCAGGGGATTTCATCACAGCAACAGTGAATGACAGTGAGGTGTTCTGGGAACCTTACACTGACTGCGAAGGAAGATTCAGGGGAAGAAGAAATGGAACTAGGACTAGGACAGTGTCTCCCTAAAGAGACACTGGAGAAAACCTACTTGGAGTGCGCGTGGTGGGGCCAGTGAAGGAGAAAGGGTGCTGGAGCTCCTTCGACTCCTTGATGGAGGCCACATCTCCTAAGAAGTGTGCAGTTGCAGAGTCCACCCTAAGTCTAGCTCATTGGGTGCTACTGGGAGAATCCTAAGGACTCTCAAGTGTTTCTGGCCCATGTGATCCTCTCACCAGAGGTGTGGGATTATCCTCAAATGCACAGAATAGGATCAACTTGGTGAGACTTCACTTTTCAGATGGAATACTCTCTAGAGAGCCTCAACCTGCCCTGCCCAGACCAGCACACAGGCTGTAACTGTCCTCAGGACATGCGCACCTAGCTGAAGTCAGTGCCCCAGGCCTGCCAGCTACCAAAGGACAGAGCTTTGACATGGATTTTCTTAAGTCAAGGTTGATGATGACTGTCACTGTGTCAAAGACTCTGAGCCTCAGGCGCCAGCATGGCTGGATCAGGTCGAAGCTTGGTTGTTTAATGCCTCTTAGGTTTGGGAAGATCGGTTAAACCAGGGTGAATATGGCTTCTGAATCAGAACTAAATTTGAATGGGATTTCCAGATGACCTGCATGCGTCTTTGGCAGCTGCTGGAAAAGATAACGCATAGCTTGCTGCTAGCAGAAGTAGTGTGATCAGGAGGGCTTGATTAAAGAGACAAATAAGTGCAAACGTTACAGCAGGCTGGCCTGCTAACAAGAAACATCCTGTAAAGATAAGGACAAGTGACAAGGGGGGAGGCAGATGATGTCTACGTTTAGGCTTTACTACCATTTGGTGTTATTAATTGCTTAATCTATATGACATTGACTCAATGGAGGGAAGTTGAAATGTTTAAAGTTGATATTACATTTGTACAAACTAGCTAAAATGGTAAATATTATAATTGTATGGTTATTAGAATTGATTACGTAAATGCTTACCACACTGTAATTCATTTGTATTCCTCATTTAATGAACACAATCTTAAAATTAACTCAAGCGCTCATGTACAGGCTCTGGTGCTCTTCATAGTGATAATTCATTTATATAATTTACTTCCCCTGTTGTAAATTAATCAATTAATAAGCACTTGCAACATCCACCATGTGATTAGGAATCTGCCGGGTGCTATGGGAGACATACACAATAAAATTAAACAAATCTGAGTCTCTAGTCATTGTACCTTAATCTTTCCCATCCAGGAGCTCATTTGAGCTGCACAGGCCGTTGCTGAGTGCCATGGGAATTGAAGGCTGGTGACTTCCAGGCTTCAGTCTTTAAGGAGTAGTTAAAGTGGGAGAGAGGAGTAAACTTGGCTTCAGGGTTGTCAGGTGGAGGAGAGAGCAGAGTAAGCAGTCTTGGAACCAGCATCACAACACGAGTGTGTCACTCAGACAGGGAACAGAGATTCAACCTGTCTGACAGTCCATGGAAAAAAGCAGAGGACAGAGACAGAGTAGGGATTTGGGACATTTTTTTCACGTTCCAGTATCAAGGAGATTTGGATGCACAGCCATGGAAAGCCAACAGTTAAGAAATGAGCATCTGGCCAGGGTGGGTAGTTCCTGCCTAGAATCCTAGCAGCTGTGAAGCTGAGGCAGAAAGATTATTAGTTCTAGGCCAGCCTGGGTTGTATAGTAAATTTCAGTCCAGCCTGAACTACATAGCAAAACTCTGTCACAAAAGGAAAGAAAAGAAAAGGAACATAGAAAGGCCGTTTTAGCAATGTCACTACAGAGATTAACAGGGATACTTGATGACCTAGATGTGTATTTCATAAATCAAGCACACTAGTACACTTGGATAGGAGGACACACTTGCAAAGGTGGTTTGGACTTCCATATCATGAACATATAAATATTAATGAGTTATATGTAAAGGTCACGGGTTAAAATCTAAACTATTCTGCAACATTTTTTACAATGTACAGATTATCATTTTCATTCCTTACATTCATGACACATTCACAGTTATCTTTCTTTGTATTTGTATGCAAATAAATATTGTTATGCTCTTACATTATACATATATAAATGTATGGCTATATTTGAAGCATTCACAAGCAGAAAGTAGTTGTATATGGGTGTTAGGGGTTGAAACAATTGTGTAGCCCCTGTTGATGTAGTGAAGTCCCAATCCTCAGTATGGCTTACTTGGATTTAAAGAGATAAATAAATAAAATGCATTTGCAGCTAGACCTTAATCAAATGTAAGAGGAGTCCATTGTTTAATTAATTTGCATGAGTGTATGTGTGTGGTGTGTGTGAGTGTACGTGTGGTGTGTGTGTGTGTGTGTGTGTGTAGTGTGGTGTGTGTGTGTCTGTACATGTACATGGCATAGTAAACATGCTGCGATCAGAAGACAGCTTCGGTGAGTCACTTCTTGCCTTCCACCTGCTAAAACAGTGTCTCTCTTGTTGTGTGTTGGCCTGTGCTATGCACTCCAGGCTAACTGGCCTGTGAACTTCTGGGTGATTCTCACCTTCACAGTGCTATTATTACAGATGAGAATCAGTGCATCCCGGCATGGGTCCCAAGGACTGAACTCGGGCTACTGGGCTTGTGTGGTAATAGTTGTTGCACTCTGAGCTGTATCCCCAGTACTGAGCAGAGTCCTTGCAAGAAGACATAGGACACAACCCCCTGGGGAGGGCAGGAGAGGACACAGAGGGAAGGTAGCCACATGAAGACCAAATAAAGAGGCCCCATAAGAACTGCTTCTCTTCAAAGATCCTCCAGCTTCTTTGCTGTGAGAAAAATTCCTGTTGTGTAAGGCACCTCATCTGTGACATTTCGTTATAGAACATAAACAGTAGTCTAAGGGCACAATTGGCAATGTGTTTGGTATTTAATGGAATGGAGCACAACAAACTTTAATAGCAGAAACGAGAGAGGTATTAACTACTTATCTTCAGTCACATACAGCTTCTGAAATACAAAGATATGATCAGAAGCAGGACTTCAACACATTTCAGAAGCATTCTGTCCAAAGAGACCCACCATAGTGACTGCCTCCACCCAATGTGAGGTTCATAGACACTACACCATGTCTACATCCATGTTAATTATTTTCAATCCTCATATATTCAGAGCTAGGTATGATGAAATCCACCCCAGAAATACAGTCACTGAGAAGTTTCTGAATGCAGCAATTTAATTTTTAATTAAGGAAACCCACATGTATTTTTACACACATACCATGTGCTGAAGTAGACATGGGATCTATGAGAATTCATAAATGACAAATCAAAATCAGAAACTACCAGAGGAATCATTTTGTGGAAAGAAATACTGTCACTCACTCATGCCTTCCTTCAATTAACTGGTCCAAGAAAATATTACGACAGGCTTATTTTGTAAATAGCTCACGAGGAACTTAGTGAATAGCAGAAAATGGAAAACTCTGACTTTTAAAGTCCAATCATGTGTGTTATTCAAATTGACTTTCAACTGCTTAAAAGTAATTTCTTTTACTCCATTCTCACTTTTTAACCATTTGAACAATTTTTCCCTTCAACCTTTCCAAAATTAATTTTCTTATTGCAAGTCCAAGCCTGGAAAATTCTAGTTCAAAATAAAGTTTTATGTGGTTAAAAAATACACCAAGGCCTAAAGCTTTCAGCTGTGGTTACAGCCATACATGGGGTCAGGTAACTGACTGTGGGGTTGCACAGAGCAGGCAACGGGGAGGTTTCTGAAGACACAATGCCCCAAATTAATTCAGCATCAAACACTTGAATTTGCTGGTTTATGTCATGTCATGTGTTAACGATGTGGGGTCACAGTAGCCTTGGTTCTGACTACATAACATGTGACTTTTCACTGGGCATGGTCATACCACACATGACCAACCAAGTAGCCTGAAATACTTCAGCTCAGCCTCCAGGCTATCGAATGTTATGGATGTCAGAACTTTTACTATATATACAAACTGTTCTTCTATCATGGAAAATAATAGTTTAATTTTGGAAAACGAAGCCTTTTAACATTTTCTTACTCTCATTCCTCAGCATGCATCAAATTAACATCTTTCTAGATTATATAAGATTATTTGACTTTAAAGAATGCCTTTTGATTTGCTGACTTGAGTTTCATAAAGAACCATTAAGTGAATTTTGACTTGGGGTTAAGATGGCATTTTCTACAATTTCTCCTTAAAATATTTTACTTATATATCTATATGCCCCTGCTAGTCTTCATGTGCACCATGCACATGCAAATGCCTACAGAAGCCAGAAGGGGACATTGGATCACTGGAACTGGAGTTACAGACCTCTGGTGAGTCAACATATGAGTGCTGGGAACCAAACCTGGGTCCTCTGTAAGAGTGCCAAGTGTATCTAACTACTGATCTATCTTCTCAGCCCTCAACCAACTTCTGCCATTTTATACTATAGTTATATAAAACGGTGTTCTCAACAATGAGGACGATAAAATCAAACTACCAATCAATTCTGAAAAATGTTGAGGATAGTCTAACCTGTAATATCAAATATTCAGCCAAGATTATCTCTTTACAAATGAAGATGCAAATTTATATTATCAATCTGCACACTTGCTTTGGTTTGATTAAGTGGTAAAATTAGAAGTAGAGAGAATTGCTTTAAAATAAAATTTTGTTATTGTTTATTATCAGTAAATCTTTGATTTGCATAGCTTATTTTATATACCTATATTTCTGCGTCGTGTCAAAACATCTTGGTTGTAAAGAGGGTTACAAGAGGAAAAAGTAAGACTAACATACCTGCTACAAGAAGTGTTCGTCAGTGCTTTGATAACACAGCCAAGATTACAGCATATGTGGGAATGTAAATGCTAAGGGTGGTACTAAACCCCTCAGAAGGTTTGCTGATTGTATTGAGTCACAGTAACGAGAATTCACATATCACTCATCTCTAGTTATGTCATGATCTGTTGCTATGCTATATAAAAGAAAATATTTTTTCTAAACAGGGTTATTTAGTTAAGGATTTTGAGAACTAGGTGTGGCCTTTGCCAGGGTCAGGCAAACACATTCTGCAGCTGCCAACCTAATGCAGAGGCCACTAAAACCTCCATCTTCACTGAAATGTACTGGTAAATACTTCATCAGTCTGTAGTAGTTATGTCTTTGTTTTGCTTCCTTGACAACACCAGATTTCTTTCTCTAGGTGCCAGGAAATATGAAAACTAAAACACCACACACACACACACACACACACACACACACACACACACTTACACCAACGTCCCTGCCCTGGTATTTGTTATCAAATGAGAGGACAATCATGCTAACACATGATTAAACACATGATAAACTGACCCAATGATGCTCGGAGCAAAGTAGAAGAGCCCTGAAGGTATTCTAGACATATCAAGAAAAGAACTTAGCTTGGGAAGAGAGTAGAGCAAAAGGAAGATTGCTGATTTGAGTATTCACTGACCCTGGCTATTTTCACCAAGAGATTATACTTCAGGACCCTTCCAGCATCTGCCTTCTACGTCTCTTTCTGCCAGAGTGTATACAAGCCTCCATCACTTCCTGGAGGCGGATTAATCATCTTCTCAGATGTGCACTTAATACACCCTGCTCTTCTCTAATTTCCAGATGGAGAGCTCCATAGGAGCCTAAGACAAAATGAGGTTTACAAGCACACTGCAATAGGGAGGCCAATAAGGACATTGTTGCTTTGAGTCATCTCAAAGGATGTTGGGAGAATTGGAGACCAGCACCTTCTGCTTGTGAGCCTTCGTCATTCACTAGGCAGTACTCACACAACTCACACTCCTACATTGGTCCCTACACACACAGGTACATCCTTATCAATGTATCCAGTGCAGGAAGGGAGCAGTGAGCTATGTGCCCAAACAGTGAGTAGAAGTCAAAGCTCAAAGAGCCTTGCATTTTAGTCTGCTGGCAATGGTAAGTCAGTGGCCAGTGCTAAGCAGGGTAGTGACACAGCCTGAGTTGTGTTCCAGATAGATCAATTTTGTGGCTAGAGAGAGATCGATTAGAAGAGGGAGAGCCAAGACAAAGAGACATGTTAAACCCATTGCAGTAAATCCAGTGGGAAATGAGAATGGCCTGAACTAATCGGGATGGAACAGGAGAGGCAGGGACAGAGCCTGCAGAGAGCTTAGTCACCTATTAGTTAGCAGAAAAGAGACGTAAGAAAATACGGGGGAGAGTCATGAGTTTTCCATTTTATTTTGGTGTATGGTCCGTGAAAGAAATCTCATCTTCCCCCAAATTCATTATTCCCCTACTGGTTTTAAGTGTGGGCAGCTAATATTTACTGGGTTTTAGAACTGTGTTAAATTTAGAACATTTTATATATGCTATCATATATATATATATATATATATATATATATATATATATATATACACACACACATACACACACACACACATATATACATATACATATATATATATAAAAACACATACATATGTATATATACATATAAATAAAACTATGTGTATGCATATATACACATGCACACACATGTGATTATACTGAATCTTCATTGGGAGGGATTAAGAAGTTGGAAGCAATCTAACTGTAGGGTTTATATTTTAAGATTCGTTTTATTTTTGTGTTTATAGGTGTGTACCTATCTGTGTTTATGACATGTATATAAGTGTACTCAAGGAGGTCAGAAGAAGTTGTCAGATCCCCTGAAGCTGGAGATACACATGTTTGTGGGTGCTAACAATGGAACTCAGGTCCTCTGAAGGGGCTACAAAAACATTTAACTGCAGAGCCATGCCTCCAGCCTTGTAACTGTGGTGTCTGGATATAGGGCTTTGGGGTGTGACTAGAGTTAGAGGCTTCCTGATTAAACACTGGGGAATTTAGGAGAGAGACAGGAATCCTGTTCATCATGACTTGTACTCTCATGGCACATGCCACAACATCTACTGGCAAGAGGGCAAAGGTCAGATGTGGACCTTTCACATCAGAACCCTAGAAGTATGAGTCAAAATAAATCTTTGGTCTCCATGGCTTTCCTACCCTGTAATGTTACATTGTTACTAACCAGGTGAACTAATACTGGTAGCAATGAACAGAAGAAGGGATATTTTGTATAAGCTGAGACACCTGGGAAAGAGACCATGTTTTTCTTATTAAATATTGCATTTTAGCTCCTCACACAAAGCATACAGCATATGTATTGCATTTTATATATTATAAATGAATAATTATTGAGTGCCATAACAGGGACCAATGGAAACTCAGTAGAGAATGTATTTCTTTGGAAAGTAACTTACGTCTGGGAGACAAGTCTAGAGACTCTGGTAGTTTTTCCAGGGGTGGATGAGTAGATGTGTGGATGGAAGGATGGATGGACGGATGGATGGATAAATGCATTGATGGATGGGTGAGTGGATGGATGAGTAAATGGATGGGGTAGGTGGATGGATGGGAGAGTATGTGGGGAGTCAGGGCTGTACAGATGAGTAAATGGACATATGGATGTATGTATGTATATTTTTATGTATGTGGATATGGAAAGACAGGTGCATAGATGCCTTATATACTCTTAACCCCGGGTTTTAGTTCTTTATTTATTTGACAATTTCTTCATATTAAGCTGTAAAGTATTTCCTTGAGTCAGTCGCAGGTCCTCAGATGACTCATCATGCCGTGTCTTAGAGTTGTCCCTTGCATACTGTTTACAGGGTCAGGTAAACTGTATCCTATCTTGGTTTCTGCATAAGAATGTGCCTCCACCACCACAACTGTTTAGTTGCTTTCATCACTCAAGGTTGGATGTAGGGATTCCCATGCTAAGAACATTCCTGGATTTTGTTTTCACTTGTTGATTTAGATAAATTCCTCCCGAACACTTCCTTTTAAGTATTAGGCATATTTCTAGCATATTGCAATTGTTTACACCATCTTACTACTCTATTTGACCTACTACAGCAAATTATTAGAAACCAACCTTCCTTTCCTGCCTCCCTTCTCTCTCCCGCCCCATCTCTGTCTTGCTCATGCTGCCCTACAACTCTTTAGCAACCCTCTTCTTCAGTCTCCTAAGTGTGAGAGTGCCCATTCATCCTTAAGTAACATTTATTTATTACAGTTCTGGAGGCTGGGAATCCCGAAAGCAAGGGGCTGACACATTTCATGTCTGGTGTCATTCTGTTTCTTGCCGCATTGATACTGCTCATAGACGACATCACAAGGAAGGGGCAATGCAGCTTTCCTGACCCTTCTTCCTAAGGGCTTCACTATCATGACATAATCCTTGTATCAAATGCCCCGGTTCCTAAAAGAATCACACTGAGGACTGGAATTGCAGCATGCGAGTTTTGGGTGGGCCTCAGACCTCAGACTAGGACAATCTGATTCTTCCAAGCTACATTATGAATATGCCAAAGGCAGGAATTGTGCTTTATGAATCTTTGAATGTATACTTCCTAGGATAGTGCCTGACTCATTTAACAATTTTATGAATTAATAAGTCAATGAATGAATGAATGAATGGAGAATTTATTTAGTTAGGAGGCTAACCACATGTCTAGAACTGGAGATACCTCCTGGTGGATCCAAAATTTAGAGTTTAATGAAAGAAACAGATTATCAGCAAGTAATTCTGCAAATAAGTAACAAATTGTGTTTCTTATCCTGTTGTGGAAGTTTATTCTTAGTTATGTACAAAATAATTGTTTCGTGAACTGTTGGATAAGGGGCTGCCTAGGTCTTGGGGTTTTGTATTGTCTGCAAGTGTTGGATTTCTGTGGGGATTGTTTAATTGCTTATGATCTGCACCCGAGGAGCTCTGAATCAATAAAAACACCTGAGCTCAGGTGCTCAGGGTCCACTGTGAGTATGGCATTGGCCGAGATGGTGGTTCCCCGTGCTGAGGTCTAGCAGAATTTGCAACCATGTATAAGCCTCCTTGTCTTCCTTGCTGAGCTGCCCCATCAGTAGTGTAATACTACAAATGATGCACCAATGTGGGACAGGACATCACACCAGCTAATCCAATGCAGAGACAAAGAAGAAGAGAGAGAAACTCAAGACCTCACAGAGTCCAGTAAAGTACTCTCAGGAAAGTTACCAGAGGATAGAGATTAAGGTATTAATTGAAGGCTCCTGAAAGAAGAGGAGAGAGAGAAAGGAAAGAAGCCTCTATGAAGAGAAAATAGTGAAATTAAGTGAAAAAGAGGGCTCTCAAAAGTGAGAGCCACAGAATAGAGGCCTTTTCGAGAAGGACTTTTTCATGGTAAAAACAAAAAATTCAGCTGGGAGCAGGAAAGAAGCAAGGTTTCTTCAGCTTTTCCTGATCATGGCACTAACTTTCCTTCCTATTACTGGTGGCAGCCAGGGGATGGGAAATGGAAACCAGAGTGTAATAAACTGAGTTTGTTGATGGCTTTTGTATGTATGTGTGAGCCCAAGTGGGTCTTGTGTTTGAGGTCTATGAAGAAAGGTGTATGTTTCCTCATAGCCCAGAAGAGGCTATTGGTGAAAGAGATGCCCAGTTGCAGCAGAAGACCCCAGAGTTCTGAAGATGTTGGTACCATGGGGCGACCACCAAGAACAGCAGCAGCAGTGGAGTGGGGCCAGCCAGAGTCTGGAGGACAAGCTGTGTGTACTGCAGAAGGCAAAACAGAGAAGTAACTAAAACCCTTTGAGGAGCCCTGAAGACCATGAGTGAATTTCAGATAATTGGACATGGATACTGTTTTTCTTCTGTACAAAGACATTATGAAAAGCGTGATAGATGCTTGGTTTCATTTGGTCCTGTGCATTAGCAAACCTCGTGATTGTTCCTCTTGCAAATCATTTTGCTGGTGTAGTGTTAAATTGTGTTGTAAAATAAAGCATTTTTTTATATACAGAAAAGGGGAAATGTTGTGGAAGTTTATTTTTAGTTATATACAAAATAATTGTTCATAAACTGCTGGGTGTCGGACTGCCTAGGTCTAGGGGTTTTGTATTGTCTACAGGTGTAGGATTTATGTGGAGGTTGTTTAATTGCTTATGATCTGCAGCTGAGGAGTTCTGAATCAATAAAAACACCTGAGCTCAGATGCTCAGGATTCCACCGTCAAGTATGGCATTGGCCATAGCGGTGGTTCCCTCTGCTGAGTTCTGGCAGGGCTTCTACCTATGAAAAATGCCTCCTTGTCTCCTTGTGTGCTGAGCCACAAGACAGCTAACTACATTATCCAGTATTTAATTCAAATACACAAAGTGTTTGGCTTCTTGTAATAGAAAGAAAAGACAGTGGAGAGCAGTGGATTTGAGGACTAGGATTTGAGGTCTGTGGAATCAGCACACAGAGAAGGTAAAGAAAAAATGAGTGCTGGGATGCAGTTCAAGGCGAGAGCACTTGTCTAAGACACATGGATCCTGGGTCTAATTCTCCACACCATGATAAATTCTCAAAAGAGTCTAAAAGAAAGAAAAAGTGAATTTTCTGTGATGTATTTTCAAGGGAAATACCTTTTCTATTCCATAATCTATCTCTTATAGATTTTTATTTTAAAAGCAATTCATAGCTGATTAGAGAGATATATAGACGTGAATGATATTTAGGTCAGCGAGCTGGCTCAGAGGATGGAGGGGCTTCCCGCAAAGCCTGAAAACCTGAGTTTGATCCCTGTAATCTATCTGGCCTAAGGAAAGAAATCAACTCCAGCAAGCTGACTTCTGATCTCTCCGTTTATGCTGCACCCATGCACACATTAACAAATATAAAAATTTTTAAGTAAATAGTATGTATTTACAAAGTGCTAAAACTCTTTTTTATTACTGCGTTATAATTAATAATTATCATGTTATTAAGTTGAAGCCATACTGAAAAGACAATTCATATGAAGATAGAATAAATTATTTTCCATCCCTGTGATAGTACCCTGCATTTATTCTATAATCCAAGAAAGCCGAAATGTGACTCTTCATACCAGTAAGAACGGATAACTTCCACTCTCACTCTTTTTATTTATTTATATAACTGTAGTTTTTAAGAGTTATTTTTTTTCACTTTAGTTTTGTGTGTATAGATATATGCAGTGTCCATGAAGTCCAGAAGAGAGTGTTGGAACTCCTGGACTTGAGTTACAGATGACTGTGACCCTCCATGTGGATGCTGAGACCCAAGCCCAGGTTCTCCACTAGAGCAGCCAATGTTCCTAACTGCTCACCTATCTTTACAGCACCAGCTCACTAAGACACATAACAACTCCTCAAACAGCCTGCTGAACCCTGAAATGGAGAAGTAGATCTCTTCCTCAGTGTAGGAAATGGATCAGCCTTTTAAAATTTGCCTCAATAGTATAATAGGATTTTAATTTGAAAATTCTTATGAGACATGATAATATTTTGTATTAACTCCCACCCAGTGGTAAGGAATGAATGCAAACATTCCCAGAAAATTTTATCTGAGAAAGTAAAATACATTAAGTCTTAACTTGACTCTATAGATATCCTGAGATAATGGTTAGTTCTTAACTGCTCTATCACAGGCTAACATTTTTTCACTAGGAATTTTTTTTTTTAAGTAAAATGTAGTTTTATGACTTCTTAATGTAGCATGGCAAATGAAAACTTTATCCTATTTAATTTAATGGTTACCTCAATAGCCAGTTTATAAAGAAATTAATTTATGGACACTTCAGGAAATACCTCTCAGAACAGAAAGACATTTCTGCATATAAACGATGAAGCACTTGTTTTTCCTTCAACTCTTGGGTCATAAATTGGAGAATTCTAGTATGAATGGAAACCCTGGATTAATTATCTGGGGAGCTTAGGTATCTCTGGAAAGGGGACAATGAATCAAAGGAGGGTCCTTTTGCTTCTGTGCTCTAACGTTGCTACAGAGGCATCATTTAAATGGCTGCACGGTAACTCATGTTAAGCTGCTCAAAGGGACTCGTTCATTAACTAATTGCTTCCACATCCAGACCTACACAGGAATATACATCTAATCCTTCCTCTGTGTCTGATGAGAAATGAATGGCATGGAGAAAATGGATCTAGTATGATTACAATATTAAGAGGTAGCAATTTTGGAAGAAAAAAATCTTTTAAGTCAATTAAGACTAAATCAAATGCTTCTTTTCTTTCATCCCTGACTTGTCCTTAAGGTTTAGCATGTAATTAAAATTTTTACTTTTTTTTTTTTTTAAAAAATAGACATTCTGTTTTTCTGTCTATCAGGACAGTCATCTCATTTCCTGGATTGTGCCCAGAGTCTGAGGTGGTCAGGTGTCATGGCTTGCATGGAAATGTCCCCCAGAGGCTCGTATGATGAATTGTCTTCCAGTTTGGAAGACTGTGGAACTTTTGGGAGGTAGCACCTCCCTGGAGGAAGCTGATCACTCTGCCTCCTGACAGCTGAGACAATGAGACTGCCACCTCCAGCTCTGGAACTCCAGGGTGGACTGCTGTCCTTCTTCAACTGTAGGAGCATAAAAGCCTCCCTCCTTTAGATTGCTTCATGTCAGATATCAGCCACAGCAAAGAGAAAACTAATCAAGACAGCCGGGAGGAAAGGAGCCAGTGGGAAGTAGATTTGGGATGCATGCTAGCCTACAAGACTCTCCAACGGCATGTTTCTGACACCTGGGAATGATGTAATAGAATCTCCCACTTCCAATGGAAGCACAGAACACAACTGTCCCCAGTAGTCTGGAATACAGTCGTCTGGAATGGATGGACTTGCTTAGCTTGTGACCAAGAGTGCATGAGAGGATTTTCATTCTGAGAGTATTTATTTTCAAAGCTGGATCAACCATTTACTACCTTACTATGGTGCATTACAGTAATAGCGTTTTGTCTTCTTTAGAAATAGCCATAATGAGCCAATTAGAATTCTCAATTATCACATGAGGTGTCTGGGACAGACATTCCTATGGCAGCCTGAATGTTCAAAGTATGAAGACACAAAAGAAAAATGTCCCACCCAAGAACATGGCAGTGTACACGGACCTGTAAGTGCTCAGATATTCAGACGCCTGTTTAGTTTCTATTTTGGGACAATATTTAAAAGCTCCAGGTGATTAATAGTTTCCTACTACAACTCTGTCTGATGTTTATTCATTAAGATAAATTAAACAAACAAACATCCCTCTTAAGTCAACTTGGAGCACATTAGGAACAAGAAACATATTTCTAGGTTAAAAAATATTGTTCCGATAAACTAGAATATTAAACACTGTGATTAAATGGGCCTTATGGACAATTCATTCATGGCAACTGTGGACACATGAAAATGTTTATTGTGGTACACTAAAAAACTTGGATGTCCATCCATCTGATGCCCTCTAAAGCAAGAGCACTGTTGATAAGTGCCTCTCCCCCTTTTTCTAGAATCTGACTGTCACCCAGATGGCTTTCCTTGACTGAAGAAAAGAATAGAGTTTGCAGATTCGGTAGAAGGCTGGTGGAAATGTTTTATTCATTTGACATCCACACCTCACTAAGATTTAAATTTATTTCTAGGTATGTGTCTGTGTGAGTGTCTGACATGTGTGTGTAGATGCTCACAAAGGGCACAAGAAGGTGTCAGATCACCTGGCGGTGAAGTCACCGGTGGCTGTGAGCCATGCAATATGGGTACTGGGGATCTACTCAGGTCCTCTGGAAGAGCAGCAAGTGCTTTTAACCTCTGAGCCATCTCTCCAGCCTCATTATTTTTGCACCCTGAACTGTTACTGTTTTCTTCATTATCACCAAGTTTTGGATGTTTTCTGTTATCATTTTCAACATGTCTGTTTCCACTTCTCTGTTTATTAGGCTCATGTGAGAAACAATTGCATGATTTTTCTTTTCTTTTCTTTTCTTTTTTTTTTTTTTAGAAATTGTATTTAGCCACTCTTGGCTCTATGAAACCAGAGATGCAACCACATAATCTTTCTGGATTTTAGAACATTGATTAATTTTTCAGAAGTGTGCTAAATAAAATAGCAATATAGTGACTGAAATACTTAATTGCCTTATGAGATTAGCTTAAATAAATAGAAGTTGATAAGCCAAGCTTAATGAACTAAAAATGTGCTGTAGTCACTCCTCATCGGTTTTCTGAGCAGAGTTTTCCTCTTCCAATAAGAAAGGAAACTCTCAGTTAATTAGTTCCTCATATGCCACAATAAAATTCATGCTTAGGAATTAAATACCGTCAACATCCTCAGGCAAATGTGTTGACATGTTCCTGCTTCTAGTTAATGCCACATGTTTCATTGGTTGACGGGAGACCTTATGGGTTCCATTGTGCCTCTCTGGAGCACAGGGTCCATGGTCTGGCATTTAGGAGACCACATGCTAATTTCTGATTTAACAAAGTCCACAATATCAGCTGACACACAGGTCATAGGCAATCAACATCTAAGCAATCACCAAAGCATAAGCCAAAACTCATCACCGTGGTGCACATTCATTAAAAAGACAGAGGAGGAAACCCAGGTCCTGATGATCACAGACTGCAGCTTCCATGTTAATAAGCAGAGGAAGGAAGTATAATCATATCTTCAGGCTTCTGTATTGTGTTAAAATTATTGGGATTAATTTTCTCCCTAGATCCCTAATTCCCTTCCTTCCCCAAATTTTGTAAGTTAAAGCCTTTGTGGGAGTCTGATTTAGTTGCTGAGCTTGAAAGTGTTCATTCCTGTAAAGAATCTCTTTGAGCCAGCCATAGCGGCATTGGTCTGTGATTGGAGAAAGATCCATAATGTCAGAGAAAGCATGTCATAAAGGCAGGAGCAAAAACAGAGTGGGTAATCACACTCATCCACATGCAGGAAGCAGTAAGAGGGAAGAGTAAGTGGGGCAGAGCTATAAATTCTCAAAACCCACTGGAAGGATGTACTTTCTCCATCAGGGCTCCACCTCTTAAAGTTCTGCAAACATCTTAAACAGCGTCACCAACTGGAGACTAGGTGTTCAAATACATGAGCCTAAGGGGGACATTTCTCATTCAAACCAATATATTTGCCAAAGGAGAAGCAAAGCAGCGAATTAGATAAAACCTGATTCCACCACTGACCTCTGCCATTCTGAGTACTTCTTGATTTGCTGCTGCCTATTTGGAATTGGGCAAATGCCATCAAAACAAACACACCAGAAAGCCTCCAATCATATACAGGGAGGAATCAGCTGGTACAGATTTCTGAATCACAATAGTGTACATGGTTCTGTAAATATGGAATAAATTTTATCACTTTATGTTCATGACAACGTCCAGGTTTAAAAAGTAAGAGGAGGGCAACAGGGTTAAAACAAGAACAAATGTAGTACTACCCTGGACAGAGAGCCCCGAAGCCTTCCCAAGTTAAGGCATTTTCAGCGGCATAATCACTTTTAATGCCACCTTTAGGGAAAAAAAAAATTGAATCATTCACCTTTATTAAATAGAAGATTTAATAAGTAGAAAACTTAGTAAATTGAAAATAACTTTAAACCTGAAAGCTTTAAAAGTGCCAAATAGATGCTTCTGCATTTTCTTTGGATTGTTAAAAATACCCAGCATGACCCTGTGAGTTACACATGACCACCCTGAGGACCTTGGCACAGGACGTTGGGGTCTTGTCCATCTCCCAAGGGGACTGTGTCAATGATCATATGACACATTCAATTCCACACCTTGTGCTAAGTGATCAAGCCAGCTCTTTTCCAACTCTATTTTTATAGTGTGCATAAAAATGTTTCTTTTTATTGAATTTTGACTTTTCTCAAGATTTTATTATTTCCATATAAAATGCCTCCCTGTCAAAATTTCCAGTGCTTGTGACTATTAGAATTATAGGATTGGAAAGTTTGTGCCCAAATAGAGAAAAGAAAGGGAGAGGGCTACAGCTACCATTACGTGAGTCATCTGCTTCTCCCAATTCTTTTTCTAAACTCCAGGCTGAAGAGGAACAGGGGAAGCTGGAAGCTGTATACAGAGGAAAAAAGGGGCCCAGAGACAGAGAAAGCAGCAGAGCAAACTTCAACCCTTCCACCAGGCGGTCTCAAAAGCCTCCCCTAAGTTGAAAGTGTTAGGTATACACCAACATGCACACTCTAACCTATTTTCCTCCCTTTAACACAGGACTGATCTTTTTAAGATGAGCAATCACAAGGAGATGTGTCTTCTTTCCAACACAAAGCATTTTTGTGGGTACCAAAGGTGCTTAAACTTCTATTTGAAGATGGGTGTTTGGCAGAAGCCTCACATCTCAGGGTTTGAAGTTTTTTTCCTTAACGAGTTAGGTCTCTACTCAGAAGACTGTGCCCATACACTCCAGAGCCACTCGGAGTGACTGAACTAAATTGCCTGTGTACCCACTTAACTTATAATTCAGAACCGGCATCTTGGGTACCATGCGTGTCTTGATTATTTTCTGCTTCCAATGAGCTAGTACTGTCAGATATAAATTAGACTTGATGTTCTAAGTTATGTGTTATTAATGTACTTTTTGAACGGCAGCCTGGTTAAGAGTTTAGACAGAACTAGCAAGTTTTAAAAAGAACTATTATTTGACTTTTTATTCCTTTAAGAATTGGGTAAAATGGAGTTGACCTACCAAAACAGTGTTTTACATGACTCTTTCAAACCCATCTCTCCTCCCTCTCATGAGAAAGCATTTAGGTTACGAACTCATCTTTATTATTAGCTGAGCGTAGAGACTCACCCCTCTAGCCAAGATGCCATAGCCGAGGCAGGAGGACTGGGCTACAGCGTGAGGCTCTGTCTATAATCAACAATGGCAACAATAAACAAAACACCGTTATTTTCACCTCTACAGAAGGTGGTAAGTATTTTTTTAGGTCTTAAGGAGTAAGTAGAAAAACAAATAGCCAGCATGGATTTCCGCGCATGTGCATTTGGGTGCTTGGCTTTATCAAGGGCCCAAACAGAATCTAGGAGCGTGCTATCAATACTCTCATGGTTGTGAACCGACACAGACTAACAGATGAGAGTCGGGGAGAATATCCCGTAATGCTTCCTTTTTGTGCATCCAGTCAGTTTGTTCTGTTGTCTCTGGCAGCAAGGGTCTGTGCTGTGCGTTCTTGCTGCAAGAGCCGTGTGACAATTATGTTTGTCCATTCCACAGCAGGGCACATTTTTATCATTATTTTTGAAACAGGAACAATACCCCTGCGCTCCACCGAGGAGCCTTTCTCTCTGCAAATAAGATTTGTTGACTCAGGCTGCCGTGCCAGGTTCCTCAGCTTGCACTTACGGGGAACACATAAAGTTTCAGATTAGCTCCCAAACCAGTCTCAGTTCTACATTCCATAGGCTGAGGAAAGAGCCTCTGGTTTGGAGCCACGCAGTATGTGGCTGGCCAGTGTTTGTCACCGAGAACTGTGTCGTTACACTCAAAATAACTACCGTGCACAGAAATCAGGTTGGCAATCACAGGGGAAGCAGGTGAGGAGTCACACTAAAGGGGAGATTGTTGCAGAAGTTTATTTTTAGTTATGTATAAAATAATTGTTTTGTGTACTGTTGAGTGATGGGCTCCCTGGGTCTTGGCATTTTGTATTGTCTGCAGGTGTTAGATTTATGTGGGAGATGTTAGATTGCTCATGATCTGCATGTGCTATCAGTAGAACACCTGAGGAGTTCTGAATCAATAAAAAAACCTGAGCTCAAATGCTCAGGGTTCCACTGTCCAATATGGTACTGGCCATGATGGAGGTTCCCTCTTCTGAGGTCTGGCAGAGTTTGTGCCTATGATCCGACCTCCTTGTCCTTCTTTGGCTGAGCCACATCTTACTACTACATAGGATGGCCGGCATGACTTCCCTCTCCCTTTCATTCTTGCAATGTAATCAGTGGAGAGACAGTCTAGTCTATCCTGTCCGTACTCCTTGAGGCTTGTCCCTAGAGCTCAGGTGTCAACAAGGGTGGCCACTTTCTTTCACAACTCTCTTCTGGTAAGCTCTAGAGTCTGGCAAGGTGCCAAGCTGAAGTTGGCCAGCAGCAGTTAAAGCTTTATTCTATTTTATTTCCAAGGTAACTGAAGAAATGGTGTCATGTATAACTTTAAGCACTAAAGGCATGAATATCAAACAGTTAAAATACCAACTGTTTTCACAAAGGGAAAACTTGGTCCGAGTCATAACACATCGAGACTGGACAAACACAACATGCCGCTGTCAAAGGGGAGTGAGGAGCAGCATGTTCCTGACTGCGCCTGTGTCTTAGGTGTGCTATCATTTACCTCAGTATGGTTTTCTCTTCTGTACAGTATTTGTTAATGGAGCTTACTTCTATATGTGCTTAAAAATATACTTTCTTTTCTTTTGGGAAAAAAATGATGGCATATGCACATTTTGCAATACAGTCTAAGGGAATGGATGCTTTTATATGTGACTTTTTGTTGTTTTAGTAAGCTAAATAACAAAAAACAGCAATAACACTTTAGCTGTATATATTTCAAGTGAGGAGCAATTCTTTAGACAAACAGAAATAAAACCAGTGACCCTTTATGCTAAAAAAACACACAGGGCTTAGAGTAACAATAGAATATAAAATTCCATCCTCAGAACAAAAATTATTCTGAGAATTTTAAACCCTTAGAACAGCCCTTAATTGTTCTTATTTAAAAATAATTCTGTGTGTCTGAACTAAATGATGATCTGTAAATTTAGGACTGTGTATTTATATCAGGAAATGATTAAGTAAAAGTCCAGGATGGAAACAAAATATGTTGGCTCATTTGAAAACATCGAAGACAAGGTTGAGAAATACCAGGAAGACTGAACTATGACAACGAGAGGCCAGCAGCCCAGAAGAGAGTGAACTAGCTTAGGGACTAAGACTCTGGGAGAAACTGAATTGAGTGTTGCTGACTTTCCCTGCTTCTGTACAAAGTATACAAGAGGCAACTGGACAGAGGAGGGGCAGTTCCTAGCTCGTGGAGGGGCTACCTTCCGGCAGTGTAGGGAAGGAAGGTGTGGTGTCAGTAGTCAAGTCAGCAGTGAGGTTGGCTTCTCATAAGTCCACAGTCAGGAACCAACAAAGGAATAGAATCTGGGGTCATAGACCCTCAATGCCCAACCCCCAATGATGCACATTCTTCAGAAGGTCTCTCATCTTAAAGATTCCACAACGTTCTCAAACACCATCAGCATCGGGATGCTGATGCATTGTTCAAACATGGGAGTCTATGAGGGCCATTTCACATTCCATCCACAACAGGCTATTAGTACATGGAGAACACAAAGATCACATTCTAGCTAGAGAATTCAGGTTATCTTACGGGACAATGAAAAACTATTGGAATGCATGTTCCTTCCATATTTATGAAAAAATAATGAAGCCCCAAATTACATTCATGTTTTATATTTGTATTTTAGCAATACACTGAAAATAGAAGGCATAAAAGTAAAGGACAAATACTGGCTTCTGAAGCACAGAAATAAGATATGCACTTATGGATACTAATGCAAACCCCTTCCTACAACATCATTGTGTTTTATCTCTAAAATAAACACGCTAAATGAGTGACTTCATTTCGTAGTGTGGCAGTCACATTAAATGGTCCACCTGTAAGCTATATCCTCCACCCACTCTGGAATTTACAGCTCAGAAGTACTTACTACACCCAGCCTTGTAGCTGAAACCAGGAGGAAGGAGGAATCCTTGTTGTGCAGCTGCAGCGAGGGTCCGCTGGTCAGGAGGGAACACGGGAATCATCAATGGCGGCAGCTGACCTTGAACCTGCTGAACGTGAGAGAGCGAATCAAAGAGAAGAAGTCGTGGTGCCCTGAATCTTACCCCCACCCCATACATCCAGACTCCATCCCACACTTGTCAGGATGGCTATCAATGAGAAAGCAGCCAACATCAAGGAAACAGATAACAAATGCTGGTGAGTTTGAAAGATAATTCCATTAGCAACTATGTCAATTAGTCCAGCCAGCCAGTGTGGGGATTCCTCAAAATGATAAGAACAGAACTGCCATGTGACCCATCTACCCCTCTCCTGAATATGTACTTGAAAGATGTCCAGACAACCTGCCACAGGGAAATGCTTGCCACCCATGCTTATTGAAGTGCCAGTCATAGATGCCAAGGCCTGAGATGAGCCTAGGCATTCACCCACAGGAGAATGAATCAAAAAGAACATGACATACACACAGTGGAGTCTGATTCGCCATAAAGTAGATAATTGTGTCCTTTGGAAAAGTAACGCAAACTGGAGGCCATCGTGTTAAGTGAAAGAAGCCCTAGCAAGAAAGACAAGTATTGCAAATATTGCATGGTTCCTTTCATTTGTGGATGCTGAATTCTATATAGATACACAAAATCATTCTCTCTCCTCTCTCTATATATACATCACACACACACACACACACACACACACACACACACACACACGAAACCAAAGTGAGATATTTTGGGGAGAGAAGGAAGTTACTGGGAATAGCAAATGAGAACGGGGAGGGTGTGGGAGTGACTATGATCAAAATCTACTTGAAGGAAATTGTCTTTTAGAAACCATGACTACGTGCAATGAATATATGCTGAAAGTAAAAGTAGGAATCAATTACTGACACGTTTGTTAGAATCTAAGAGCATGCCTTGGGACTACCTCAGAGGGATCAACGAGAATACCTCAGACCTGCAAAAAATAACTTGAGCTCAACATCCAACCTAGTAAGTCAATTGGGCATGAAATCCCTCTGTGAAAAGCAATAATGCAATGGCTAAAGAATCCTCACCTCACAGATTGGACTAAAACCTTCCTTTACAAATCACCCTGTGAGTGTTAATTCTATTATCTGAGCAATGTGTGTGTTGATGCACGTACGCAGGCATGAGGGTAAGTACACATGCATCTGGTTTTGCATATATGTGGAGGCCAGAGGCCTTGTCTGGTGTCTTCCTCAGATGCTTCTCACTTTAGTTTTTGAGGCAGCCTCTCTCACTGAGGCTGGAGCTCCCCAACTGGCTTGGCTGGCTGGTTAGTGAACATCAGGGATCCTCCCATTTCTGCTTCCCCAGTGCCTGGAATACAGACAACTGCTTGCCTTGATCTGAGCTCTGGTTCTTAGGTATGCTCCGTTATCACTGTTACCAACTGATCCATTTCATGGCCCGCTATTCTATCTTTTTTTTTTTTTTTTAAAAAAAGCAAAATAATTGTTGCATCTATGAATTACTATTATTTGGAGATAAATTCTTATGTTCACAAATAATTCTGAAATTTTACATTTTTATAAATAACCTTGAAAAAAACCGTAGTAAAAACCTGTTCCTTTGTTAGAGGAGATGTAACCACCACCAAAAGGCAATGAGCTTTATGTGGCTACAGAACTTGTCAGAACTGGGTCTGGAATCCAGTTCCTCTGGGCTAAGAAGATCTTTTTGATGAGACTAATCATATCCCTCATTGAACTACATGGCCTTTGCTTTAGTTGTCACCCCTAAAGGGGACTCTAGGTTGCTGGTGAAATTCACATCAGTTAATAAACTATCAAAGTAGAATTGCTGGGTTGAGGCAATGGTTCAGTCAGTAAAGTGCCTGGTTCACTAGCAAGAGGACCTGAGTCTGATCTCTGGAGCCATGGAAAAACAGAGAGCAGGCTGATGTGGTATACCCTGGGGAGGTAGGAGTGGCCGGGGAGGCAGGTACACACACACAAATACTAAGCTAAGGTTATTTTTGAAAAATGTAACAATCTCTACAATCATGTCATGTTATTGCCTAATGTAGAAGTTATTAACTAAAATAGCATTATTTTTTCAAATAAATATTTTTAATTTTATTTATTTTTCTCCTCTTGTATAACACCCCTCCTCCCCTCCCTCCACTCCTCCCACCTCTCCCCATCTCCCATCTCAAATAAATATTTAAGCAAGGTCTCCCAGGTGACTAAAACTGCTGGTCAATGTTGGTCACTGGACGTATGGTTACTGAATTAGGATCATGTTAGGAGTCACATACCTACCATTGTGTTCTTCAGGAAGACTTCCATACACTAACCAGTTCAGATACTCAGAAAATATTTAATAACTACCAACAATGTACAGGAAATTGAGCTTGGCAGTCTGGATACAATCACCAAGAAAACTGAGATCATACAATCTCTGCAATGTGTCTCAGCCTGTTTCTCGCTGCCGTTTACCATCCCTAGGAATCTTAAGATGATCATGCTTATCATTTCTCTTCTTAAAAGTTCACCTTTGGTTTCTCCATTGTTTCACCTGCCACAATAAACCTCTGTACTACTTCCAAAATTTTTGTTTGTTCATATACGGGGTCAGGGGATGAGGGAGGACAGGGAGAAGAACAAAAAGGAAAGAAGGGAGAGGGGGAAGAAGAGATGGAGGGAGGGGATTTATGAGACTGTAAAGGAGCCCTGTTTCAGCAATGGCTATCAGTTGCAAACTATGCCTTTTGCCAAATGATTATAAACCTCACATAACACTGGAACCAGGGGGACTGAAATGAGGAAAGCTACCATGTCAAGACAAAAGCTGAAGGATCGGGTGTTTGGTCATTATTTCTAGGACAGAACGGAAGAAGGAAAACACTTATAGAAATACCATTGAATTAAGGCCCAAAGATTACAGCAAACTACACAAACATAGGGATACATAGATGAAATGGTGAAGAAAACAGACAGACATCCACTGCAAATGGCGTGGGTTAGTTCAGGACAAGATGAGGAGGCAAGTGAGAGTAAGAGGCAAAGAGACAGATAACGGACCAGCCACACTGATCATGGGCCATGGCCAGCCCTGGCCCCAGTCCTGCCATTCCACACATTTTAAAAATTCATTTTCCGTAATACATCTCATTCCTAAGACAGCATAGGTTATAACGTGTGTCAAAGTTTGAATAAGAACATTAGGAATAAAGAAGGAGAGAATCCTTGGATTAAACATACATCAAGGGTAGGACGAGCACCCGCAGTTCAGACTGTTATGACATAAGCAGAATGATACCCGACCTGCAGTTAACATAGCTCTTGTCTCAATGCATCAAACTTATCAGTACCAGAATCCTGTGACAAGCTTCGAAAAAGCCCAGCGTGAGGCTCCTGTCCAGGCTCAAGGGCTGAAGACCTTCATCAAAGCACCCCTGATGACTGCAGCATGTACCCAGGCTTTAAGAAGAAAACTGTTTTGAACAATATAGTTCACCATATAGTTCTAGAGACACTCAAACTCCTGAGGAGTCTCCTGCTTTGGCATCCCAGAAGCCAGATTTCAAGTGCTCGCCAACCCCCTAGCAAGAGCTGTTTTCAGGAATGCTTCCTCACTGTCAACAACTCTGAGTCTTGCCCGAAGCACCTTCAGAGATGCCAGCAGAGCAAAGGGAGACCCATACAGGTCCTAGTGCCGAGGCAGTAATAGATACTAAGTAATGCTCCTCATAAAGTTCCTTCTAAGTGACTCTTGGGTATATAATTCCATTTGTTCACCGTGCTTATCCTCCCGAGGCTCAAACCTGCACTGCATTTGTCCCTCTTGCTTGTAAACTTTGGATGGCTTGCTTTCATCTGGTGATAAATGGCCCAGTCTCTCAGTATGGCTTTTCTTTCTCCCTATTTCTTTTCCTAGATGCTTCTGTCACCTTCCATCACACACCCTTTGCCCCTGTCCCGGTGGATCTTGAGGACCTGGCTGTGGTCTTCCTCTTTGCTTGTCCATGCCAGAATTCACTCAGTTGCATTCTCTTCTACTTCCACTAACCAATTCCTGCCATTCCTTCTTCATGGCAAGATTGTACTCATTCCTCAAATTATCTTGAGACTCACATCTTGCCTTTGCTCATCAGGTGCTTCTTAGTGCTTCCAACTGTGGATCAGAAAGAACCACTGTGTCCTATAATTTAATAAGCTAATGCTGAAGGAAGCTAACAAGGCATTTCCTGTATTGAATGATTTTTTAATAACACTGAGTTCCCCTCGTGAACTAGGAGTTTATTCAGAAAAAAGATGTCAGCTTCTTTCTCATTGTACTCTTTGAAGCAGTAGCAGAAGCACTTCTGACTCATAAATCAACAGGCTCGTAGCCTGATTGTTCCCTCGCTGAAGTGTCTGCAAACGTACCAACTGAACAACGCTACAAAAAATATGTGGAGACCCAGCTTCCCTACTGACCAGAAAGAAATCCAGTTTATCAGAGAAGTATAGCAGAGAACGTTCCAGTGGCTTCGCAGACTATGGCTACAGGTTCATATATTGCATCCTTGAAGGAGGAAGAAAGTAGTATAGAAAGCTCAGGCATCCATTAGGCACTTGTGCTGCCGGCAGCCAGCCTGTGATGCTCTACCATGCTGTCTTAACTCCTGTATCTCTGTGTATGTTTTATTAATGCACAAGAGCCGGTTTGTATGGTATACCATTTTCTTTTGCAGACATTATCTGGACTTTCCATGTCTTCACATTAGGTTTCTGAATATGGGATGGATACTGGAACTGCCTTGGTATTTTGATGATAAATCAGGCTTCTCACTGTTCTCTTTGATTTGTACCAACAATCCTGGTTTCCCCAAGGGTTTCAAAGTTCTTCTCTCCTTCTCTATTTGAAAATAGGGCCTTGCTATGTGGCAGGTTGGTTTCAAACACAGGTATATCTTGCCTCTTCTCACTGAGTTCTTGGATTGGAGGTGTGTATCACTAGGCATGGCACATATTTTGTTAAATTAAAAAGAACAATAACTCCCCCCACCCCACAAAAACACATTGTCTTTATAGGGATTTTTTATTGATGATATTACTTAATTGATTATTTTTACTGTGGGATAACTGTGAATGAAAGTTTGATCAATAATGTATTCTATTTTATTTGGTAAAAGTTGTAATATTATGAGGAATACAGTAAAATTCCTGGGGCGTTTGCTAAATCTGTATACTTTAAACTTTTATTTATTATGGGAAATTATTGAGTACATTTTGTTGTAACTAAATTTTTAGTGTCTAAAAATTTTAATAATGACAAATGAGAAGCAATATAGTTTAAAGAAAGAAAGAATCCAGGGGCTATCTGACAGTCACCATACTGACAAGGAAATCAGATCTACCTTGGCCAAATAAATTGTTCACAGTAGTGTATTTTTTGAAGGCTAAGTTAGTCAAATTTTCCATCCATTACTTTGTCTGGTACATAGTAATAAATGTGGATTAAGGGAAAGTTCAAAATGACAACAAAGAGGGACTAAACTAAAAGTATCAATCCAATTTCATGGTTTCAGCAGTGAGTTTTCTTTAGAATATCATCGGGCAAATTGGAGATGATGGTATTGTTTACATTCCAAATGAGGCTCCCAGTAAAATATATACAATCCAACAGTGTTTGGTAAATCCATTCGTGAAACCAGAGCACATTTACAAGCACAGTCTATCTTTACAATCCACAGACTCTTCACTTGAAAATTTGCCTATGTGATAAAAATTGCCCATACACCCAAGTCAACACCTGTGCTGCCTCTGTGGTCACATACAGAGGCCTGGGGAGCAGGAAACAGTTTTGCTGGTAATTTAGTTGTTTGAAATGTTTTCAAGACTGATCTAAGTTGCAGAAGATTGCTCCCAAGTGCAAGAAACCCATGGTATGCATTGTGGGACTGGTGGGCATGTTATACAAGCTTCCGGGAGACATGAGATATAGGGTTCAATATTAATGTATCAGCAATAAACATGAAAGGATAAACACACATAAGAGAAAGCCATACAAAGGTGAACTTGAAAGCCGGCACCTGTGCCTGATGGGCTGACGAGATTGGTATGGGAGAGGCTCCTTCCACCTTGAGGTAATGGTTTAGCACTCACTAATTTGGTGTTCAAGCAATTCTGTACATATAATTCTTGTAAAGAGCAAGGAGAGCCCTCATTATATATATTAGCTACCATTTAGTTCACCTCTGCTAAAATTTAGCTACCACTCTGGAGAGAGGAATACATTAAGTCAAAAAATTCCAGGCTTTCTGGACACATTTTAAAATGAACTGGTCTTACTGTTGGAAATTCATCCTCTCTATTTGCCACTTTTGAGTATTTCTAAATCTTAATCACTACTAAATTCAGTTTTTTACTTAATGCATGAAATTCCTTCTAAACTCTTAATTAAGTTTTAAAATGTGTGACATTTTTAATTAAGTTTCAATAAACTACTTTTGTCACAAATTTTTAGTCTTTTTTTTTTTTTAAATAGGGGGCATGTTATTCACAAGTTAGGATATGTCACAACAAATTTACACAGCTTCATCCTGATTTTAAAACTTGAAAATGTATCTCATGTCTTAACACCTTGTACTCTTCTACTGGAATATACTGCATATGTTCCTGCCCTCTAAAAATTTGTGACCCACCAATTAACTATGCTGACACATTTATAAAGAAATAATGTCTATCAATTATTCGTTTCAGTATTCCATATTTAATAATTCTATTGTACAACTTTTTGGTTCCATCCTAAGTAGATACTTATGATTATCAATCTGCTTCCCATTGTTCCATTGATTGCAACTTTTGTTAATTTTTTCATCCAATTAATATCTGTTAGGCCCTCTGTTCACTTTGGGGTGACTAAGGATTAGGAGATAAGCTCATACTCATGTCTCATGTCTGCACTCAGTTGGGAGGGACCAGAGGGGAGAGGTGCCAGACCTCAAAGCAGAGTGCAGACTATTCCCCCTTACCCTGTGCAAAGGAGAAGCCTACAAGAACAGAGGCAGCTGTAGGAATGAAAGTTGTTGGCTGGATAAACCTGAGTGTGCCCAGCATATAGAGGGGCTTCTGTGGGCATCATTCTAAGCAGAAGGGGAGAGATGGACAGAAAAAACAGGGATGAGAAAATCTCCATATGAGAGGAACAGCACTAGAAGCCTGGAGGAGGAGTCTAGAGGTTAGGGGTTTGCCCAAGTCAATGGTAAATCTTGACACAATACCTCCTCAGTCCCCTGCAAGCCCTGGGGACTGGTTCAGTGGAGAAGACAGAACACTCTGCTGGGACTATGAAGAGTTCTGAGAAAATCCATACAAATCCGATGCAATGGAACAGGGCAATAGAGGAGAAAATGTTGGTCTCTAATAGGTATGCACCAGGAGAAAATGTCAAGGCATTCAGATTAAGAAAAGAGCCAAGATAACATCTGGAGTACCTCACTCTATTTAAGGTGATAGAAAAAAAATCTAAGAGAAAGCAGAGTTAAAAGTGGTCAAGGAAAGGTTACAACAGGTATTGATGAGCTTGAGCTGTATCAACACTGTTCTGCTTGAGAAGCCTTTCCAACTGATGGAAACTGGACCCCAAGTCTGAGTGAGGAGATCGCAAATGTTCTGGTCTGAGAAATCATAGATAATCTAGAAAAGGGTCAGAAAACAAAGAGAAGAAGCAAGTCACACGATCAGGGTTGCACCAACCATCCAACGGAGGCTGGAGGAGGAAGCTGTATAGGGAGGAGGGGTCAGCTTGGAGTCAGGGTAAAGGCAATGGAGAGCATGGTGACATGGGGACCAAAGCAACTCCAAGATGCAAGACATGAATGGCAAAAGAAAAGTGCCCCAGAAAGAGGACTGTCAGAGATGAGAAATGTATGTCTTGGGATTGTTCATTAAAAGATGCATTAATGCTGTCGATTCCAGTTGAAAAAGGGTGGAGCATTCTCAGAAGGTTGATTGCTGAGTGACAGGCAAGGAGAGAGAGGCAAAGAGGGTGAGATATTCCATAGAAACAGCAAGTACTGTGGAGTAGCAAGGGGAGGCTCCTCCCTGCAGACTTCTGAGCACATTACCTTTCCAAAGGGTAATGAAAGAAAGTAGCAAAGAAGAGTTTCAAACACATGGGCAAGAGAAGTTAACTGCTGGACCAAAATCTGAGCAGGCAGGAAGGCAAAGTGAAGGGAGAAAGTTTACACTCCAAAAAAGAGGCTGCAAATCAGTAGAGCCAGCCCTGGCTTGTAGGTGGATAGACAGAAAGGTGAGCATAATCAGGCCTGACAGAAGCCAGTGAGCCCTCAGTGATGAAGGCCAGGCCCCCTATGGGAAGAGAAGAGAGGCTTGGGCTGAGAGAGTGAGGGGAGAGAGGAGAGGGAGATTTGGGGTGGCCACTGTGATAAGTGAAAAGGGAGGTAAGGCAGAGATAATTATAGAAGCCAGCGAAAACACTAAGATCCTAGCAGAAGCCATGGGAGTCCTAAAACCTTCAGACTCACATTTCTGTAGTTTCTCTTAGTGCCTAGACACTGAGGCTGGGACCCAGAAAATATGAATTCAAGTCATCGGGCTAGGAAGGAGGGAGCGGGGAGAATTCAGCAAGGAATTAGGATGATAAGGAAATCAAAGTGGGGTTTGAGATTTAGAACACAAAGAGAGGCAGAAGACCTTATACAAATGGAAAAACAAACTCAGGAATCAAGAGCTGGAGGGGAGCAGGGCTTTGTAAGGGCTGGTGAGAGGCTCCGCTGGGCTGCCGGGGGTTCATTCTCAGAGCAGATACATTTCGAGTACACCCACCCCAGCAAAGATGAAATTAGAAGTAAACTATAAAAGCTTCTCCAGGCACTCCTTCTGAGTTTGGTCCGATGAGGGCCATAGTGTTTTAAACATACTACTTAGGGATTCCTTCACCTACCGCTGAAGTGCAGTCACCTTCAGCGGGAAGCACAGCGGCTGTTTAGCCGAGCACAGCAGTACACAGCAGCAGTTTCCGAGAAAATGAAGAACGCAGTATCCAAATGAGATTGCAAGAGGGGTTTAGGTAGGTGTCCTGGAATTATCCAAACGGATTGAGCAAGAAGCCATGGCTGCTTTTCCCTCCTCAGCAAGGAGGAGGCATGGGATCCTGACGTCAGTAATGGTCTCCAGTTTCTCGATTTTGTAGAAAAACATGCTGGCGTCTCAATTCATCACACTCAACGCAATTGTCTTTAGAAAAAAATATTAAGAAAAAAAAAAAAGTCTGTTTATTTTCCATCTAGTCTACGAGGAGGACTGAAGGCAAGCTCACGGAGGGATAAAGAGACAGCCTACGGCGGTGCCTACCTTCCTCTCCCCGGCTACACCCCGGAGTTACACTACGTCCAGTTTCAACTGATTAAGACAAAGACGAAGTAGCCATGTTTTTGTGAACAAAAATGAACAGCCATGTGGTTTTTTTTTTTTTTTCATAGTATTCTTCTTCGGCAAAAAGCCACCGAACTTTTTTTTTTTTCTTTTTTAAATTGTTTCCAAGGATGAAAGTGACTTTGCCAAGCAAAGTGGCTTCAAAACAGGCCTCAAAAATACTAATAGAAAGACAGATGGTTCTCCTAAGAGCTTGGCTGCCAAAAAAAAAAAAAAAAAAAAAAAAAAGATATTAAAAAAAAAGTGATGCTATTGAAGCCGGATGCAAAGTTATCTAGCGACTACAAACACTTCCGTCCCACGGAGCGCGCGAGCTCTCCCTGCAGGGCTGAAGCAGCCGCGGTGCGGACTGGCCCACATCCTGTCCTCCCTGTGCCCACACCTCAACAAACCTGTCCATCCCAAGCCCCGGAAACTGCCCAAAACTGCGCTTGACTCTGTTCTGCAAAAGTAAAAGTCCCGCATTGAAGAACTCCTGCTTATTAAAGCAACCCACCGGGAAAATTACTTTTTTTTTTTTTTTTTTTGTCAACTCTTCCAGTCACTTTTTTTTTTAAAACTCTGATTTCCTCCTCATTTCCATCATCAAAGGATCCCCTGGGCCCTGAGTCACATGATACAAACTCAATGTGTACAAACGCTGGAAGCATCACCAAGGAGGGCAGATGGTAAGCCAGGTTAGAGAAGTAGCCCAGGCGAGACTGCACTTTTCTTCCCAAAGCAGAGCTGTGATCATACCTACATTTCCTGTCCTTCTGAGCAACTGCCACTGTGCTTTAACCAGATTGCCACTAGATCTACTTGAAACTGAAAGAGTAGGTGGTCAATGACTCCTCCGTCAATGGCTCCTTCTCACTAGTGTGTGCTTACTTCTAGGGGTGTGTTTACTGTTGCCATTGTTACTAAGATACAGCCACTCCCAGGTGACGGAAAAATCAAGACCCCTGACAGTGTAACACAGGGAAATTTCTTCCGGGGGGGGGGGGGATCCACAGCTTTGACAAGTATTATCTAACTATAGGCTCTATTTTCAAAACTGAATTATTACATTCTTATAAAACCATGCTTTAATATACATGAAATTCATGTCAAATTTCAACCAAGGTAAAGCCGTAGGTACATGTGATACATGATAAGACAAAGTACGTTGTTGACTCAGGGCTGATATCAAGAACAGTCGCTATTAGAAGTATAGTGACAGACTACTAAGAATCATAAAAATCATGACGTAAAGGCAGAAATTATTGAGGAAGAAGAGGGGAGGAATTTTGGCTGAACAAAGGACCTTCAGAGATGAGGAATGAAATACGGCATACTTGGCCTTGCTTAAGTCAGCACTGTCCAAGTATCTCAGTTTTTTTTCCTCAAAGCAAAAATTTGCATACATGTCGCTCAACAGAACCTGAACCTTCCTGTCACTTGGGGTTTGGGTTTTCTGCTTATTCGTCTGCTTGTTTTCCGAGACCCTATTCTTTCATTTGGAAAAAACTCTGATTCTTCAAATGTGTGTGTTGACAATCAGTTCCTGGAAGGAGAAGAGCATGTCTCATAAGACCAGGCACAGCTAGCCACATGAACAGAATCTGGCTTTGCCAACACTAATACTACTTTACGCCACTTCTTGCTGTCTATACCAATTGCCACAAAGGTGAAAGCAAACTTAAAATATCAGGGAAAGCACGAGATCGTTCATCTATTGTATTTTTCATGATTCCATAAGTGGAAATATTTTATAAAATTCAATAGTACTCAATTCACAGTATTTTCCCAATGGCTGGTAATAGAAGACTATGAATAATTTTATGTGATAGCAATATCATCTGAACATAGTTCATTTTAAAATGATATCTAAAAGTTGCCTGTACAGGGAAGAGTGAAATAAGGTGTCAGTCAACAAGCCTGGGAGGTCTTGTGAGTGATGATTGCCAAACATAGAACAAAAACGATAGGAATGTTTCGGTTAAAGTAGTAAGCACATGTTTTACTTGAAGCTGTAACTTTATTTAAAAATAAAAACAAAAAATACCTTACAAAAAATATATACCTTCCCTGAAGCAGTTGAGATTCTTGTTCGAAACAGTCATGCATATAATGCATGCACAGTCATATAATGTGTTTCATATTCTCGGAAATTCTTCTAGAAATTCTGAGCCATTTATACATTTTTTTAACCTCCTGGAGATTAGTAGGACAGTTGTCATTATTTCTTACTTTATTAATAATGAAAATGAACAGTTTGGGACTTAAATATGACCACATAGATGGCTATAAATTCTTTGATTCTTCCTCACAAGTGATATTACCAAAGCAACAATTTTATGAAATATAAATTCTAATTTACATACTACTAAATGATTGTGATAAAATTAGTTCCCACATATTGTTCTCACTGTTAAAGGGGATCACATTTAAATAATCTTTTAAATTCTGTTTTAAGTGTGTGTGTGTGTGTGTGGGTGTGTGTGTGTGTCAAGGATGGCATTTTAAATGATTTAAACCTTTGATTTTGCATTGCATTTTGCTTTATTTTTTTCCACACAAAATATTTCTCAGTTTTTCCATATATGTACATATTACTTATCTGAAAATTAACCAGAAAAATGGAGCTAGTACAGAGCATCCTGGATATTTAACACTGAAATTACCACCCTGTGCTAAATGCTTAGCAGACCCTCCCAAAGCTCTTAAACTGTTAGGCATTATTGCTTCCTTTGTTAGATGGTAGGAAAGAAATTTCCTGATACTCAACTAAAGAATGATTGGAAATAAAATGTAAAACTTTCACTCTAATTTTATAATTTTCAATAAAAGCATCTATTATTAACCTCTAGTTCAAAATTTTCTGAAACCACCCCCATCATTTTGTCCCATATTATTTCTTAAGGATCCTTCTTTCTTCACTGGTACAAATTTTATGCCATGAATGTTCAATTATTAATTCTTCTAACATTTTTTATCCCTTGATTATGTTGGTTATATTTCCCACTAGAGTTACTTTTATTTTCTAGCCAAGAGGACTTTATTCTTTTGCCTGGCTTCAAATTTGAGACTTTTGTGTTGGAGGTGAAGGCTTCACCGGACTTAGCTGAGAAGCAAACCAGGCATATACAGTTGACCAATTTTTGATGAAAGAACCAAGAACACACAATGGGAAAAAGAAATTTGTGTGTTAAATAGTTCTGGGTAAACTAGAGACATGCTTGGGGAAAAAAAAGTTGAAATTGAACTCCTAACATACCACTCACAAAAGCAACTCAAAATGGCTTAAACCCCTAAACATAAGACCTGAAATCATAAACCAATGCATGGGATAAGTCTTGGCATTGACCTTGCAATTATCTCATATCACAGAAAAGCTTAGAGAAATAATGTAAAAGTGACAAGAGGAAGAGCATCAGATAAAGAGGCAGCTACAGAGCAAAGGAAACAGATGAGAAAGTAGAGCAGCAACCAGGGGATAGTGGGGAAAGATGAGGTCTGTACCCAAAAGTCATAAGGAGCTCACACGACTCAGTAGCCAAGAGCAAGACAAAACAGAATAACACTTGGCAAGAAAGTTGAGCAAAAGAAAATCTCAAATCAGCATTCCCCGCCCCCAGGAAGACTAAAATTGGCCAACAGGTTTGCATACCTCTAATTATCAGGAAATACAACTAAAAAACACAGTAAGATAGGACTCTAGGTCTGTTAGGTTGGTGTTACCAAGTTAAGAGATGGCGGATATAGGCAGAGCTGTGGGTAAAGCTGCTCTTGAATTTTGCCAATGGGACTACAAATCAACATGGCCTCTCCTGAAGGGTTAGGGAGCGAACTAAAAATGCTTGAGGCTTTGGACTCATCCCCAGATGAAATCAGCACCATGCAAAGAGCTAAAGCCTCCCCTCTTCTCCCCTCCCCTCCACTGTCTTCTCCTCGCTTCCTCTCCCCTTCCCTCCCTTCCCCTCCCCTCCCTCCCTTCCTTTCTCGGCCATTTCCCCTCCCCTCCCCTCCTTTTCCCTCCCCTGTCTCCTTTCCCCTCCATGGTCACAAGCAGTGGAGACATGCTTATAAATTTTCTAGGCATGTGTACATCACTACATCTGTATACTACATCTGTAGATGTTAACTATAGATGAAATGGGTAAATAAAAGTATGAGTATCCATACCCACTCCCCACAAAGAACAATTGTACACACCCCAGCCACAAGAGCACATATTTCCTCGAAATCCAGCTTCAGCATCACCACCTGTCTTCCTAGATGCATTCCATTCGTTAACTTACTGATTGCCCACAAGCATTGTAATAGTTCCTAGAAACAGCATACTGGTAAGACAGAAAACGACACTTAAAACTTAAAGGAGACAGCAGGGAAGCCTGCCGGTGAAAATGTGGAGTCACCGTATCAGTGACACGGAGACAGAAGACCTCAGGTGAGACGATCGCCCCAAACCTAAGCTATGAAAACAATTCTGTCTTGCCCTGCAGCTCTCTTATTGGGTTGAAATCCTGCCTCCAGGTCAGGGTTATAGCTAAGCTGTCCTGGAGCCCAGAGTTCCCGCTGGATGCCTCACAGGTAGTAGATACCGGTGACAGACCTACCAACTGAGCTAAGTATTTACAAATAGACTTCGTCTTCGTGTCCTCTTACTACAGTTCCCAATTTATCAAGATTCACTTTGTGATGATAGATCTTGGACTGTTTGGTTGTTTAAAAGAAAACGGCCCCCATAGGCTCAAAAGGAGTGGCAATATTAGGAGGTGTGGCCCTGTTGGAGGAGGTGTGGCCTTTTTTGGAGGAGGTGGGGCCTTGTTGGAGGAGGCGTGGCTTTGTAGGAGAAAGTGTGCCACTCGGGGTGGGCTGTGGGGTTTTAAATGCTCAAGCCAGGCCCAGTACCCCCTCCCTGTCCTGCTGCTGCCGGTGGATCCAGATGTAGAACTCTTGACTCTCCAGCACCATGTCTGCCTGTGTGCCACCAAGCTTCCCGCCACGATGACGATAGACTAAACCTCTGAACTGTAAACCAGCCCCAATTAAACGCTTTTCTTTATTAGAGATCCCATGGTCATGGTGTCTCCTCACACCAGCAGAAACCCTAAAATAGGCTGCATTTCGTCTTCACAGAGGATTCTTGATTTTCCTCAAAGTAATGTGTTGAACCACAGAAGCAACTAAAGCTATCACCTCACCAACTTTGGCCATCACGTGTCTCAGATGTTCATAGCAGTGCCCAGGATATTAAAAAGCTTTGTTTCACAGCAGAAAGAAAGTGAGGGTCCTGAGGTGTCTAATATTATTACCCAATACCTGCTGCACCTGTCACTTAATATGCAGAGAGAGATTCTGTTTACTTCTATGGAAAGGATGCAAATGTAAAAATAATTAGAAAATAACTTGACATGGTGAACACTCTATCAAGACCACTCTAATTTCCTGTGCTTCAGTTACTGGAAGCACATACAATCACTGAAGGGCACAGAGGATAGTTTGCTTCATAGACCTAGCCTTGTATACCTCCTCCCCACCCTACCCTCCCACCCACACACACAACTCTCCCCTGACATTTAAAATCTCCTTATATAGCTATATCTTTAAACTCTATGCATTATTCTCATGTGGGATTAAATTTATTCTATGCTCACATCTAATAGCCAATGTTTCTGCTGTGAGTTCCATTTCTCTGTTAGAACGTGCACGATTCCCGTGAATGGTCTGTGTTTGAGCATTTGTTGGTTCGTAGCACGAAAGGTCTTCACAAATTCAGCTCCAAGAAACATTCAGTTAGCAGAAAAAAGACCTGAGAGCTGAGTTCTTACAATTAAAACACAGGTTACATTCCACATGATTTCCCTGCATGCAACTTTACTGGGGCATATTAATGAGTGTCTCCCTACATCCCTTAGGAGGTGAGAGAATTCTCTCTATCTGAGAGAATGCAGGCTGCCTCACAGTGCCCGACTGGACAGGCTCTCAGACGGCGTTCTGACTGTGCTGTCGCAAGGACACTCTGCCTGTGAGCTGCTCACTAGAGCATTTGTCGCTGGAAATAAAATGTGTGAAATTACCAGAAAGGCCGCAGAAGATTTTTTTTTTTTTGAGCTGAAAATGTGAAATATTTTTGTAATTGGACAACCCATTGAATATAGTGTCATTTATAAAATAAAAAGTTTTGAATCTTCTGGTTGTGAAGAAATACAACACAAATACAATGAATAACGAGGAATTTTACACAGTTATTCATCCAAAGGAAAGTGTGCCTAATTGCACAGCTCTGGAACAGTGAGGAGACTCTAGAATGGAACACTGTGACTCAATACATGCAATGACTATATTTAAATATGGATGAATTATACAATACTACGAGAGCTTTACTAAATGTGTAGAGAGCTTCTCTGATTAAAAATACCTTTTATCCATCAAAATTCAGTCAATTCTCCATGTAGACATTTTACTGCAACAGAAGAGAGCACAAGCTGAGGGAATTCTAGCCATTCGCCTGCCCTTCATCAGAAGAGTTTCCCTGCTTGGTAATGCCAGTGGCTTTTATCTCCCTCAGCGAGATGCACATAGACACTTTCATCAGCTCTGTTTTATGGATCATGCAATGGTGGCATGCCTACGGTTGGGGAGACAAGTCAAAGAGCTAGGAGGCAGGCTACACAGCCACAAACAAGACACACGGCCACTGTGCCTCCTGGGACTGGAACCAAGAATGTGGTACAAACAGACTTCATATCAAAGTGGACTACAACTAAAATAGACTAAAGAGTAATATATAAAAACTGGGAAAAATATGCAACTAAAAATATGTCACTAATGGACAGTGTTGAAGAAAATCACAGTTAATTACAATAAATGTGAGTTAGCCAACCCTAAACGCTGAAGGGCAATGGTGAGGAAGCTGAACACAAAAGAATGACCTGCTGTATTTTATTTCCAAGACACAAAGTTAAATCCTAAGGGCCAAAATGTTGAAAAGGACAGAAACTCATTGCCTAAACCACAGTAACCCTCAAATTGTCAAACAGAATCCAAAGTATCTGTATTCATATCACAAAGACATACTTGAATGCAATGGTATAACCGCGCACAGTGACCTTTCAGCAACATCTCTAAAGGCTTCAATTCAAAGACAGGATAATTCTTAGTGTTTGTATATATCCGATAAAAATGTCCTTACAACTTATGATGTAAAACTCGAGGAAGTTACAAGAACCAGTAAACCCCCACTACAAGGGACATTATAGCAGAACTCGTAAAATTAACAATAGTTCAAGTGAACAAAAATAAGGTTTCTGTATGGGTGTGGTGACACAATTAGCAAGCTTAATGTGGGGACATGCATAGAACTCTACAAATGACAAGTATAGAATGTGAACACCTTTTAGGACATGTTGAGTGCATACAAAGACACTAAGACAGGAGCAAGAAGGACAGATTTCAAAGTCTTAGCATTATGTGAAATTTTGGTTTTCAGATGGAGGAGGAAATGGCGGTTTTACAAATGAAGCTCAGAACATTTCCACTTTTTTGAAGAGTAGCTGTGCCTGAAACCCAAGATCTGCATGATGTACTTTAGACAATGGCCGGCTGTCCCTGGAAGTGAGTCTACATTTCCATTAGAAACACAACTTTATTTCTGAAATATGATCCTTTTTTTTAAAAGTGTGCTTTGCCATTGACAAGTGGGATCATTAAAATCTGTGTTTGTTCTAATTAATGTGTGGGTGGTTGGCAGGAAAAAGAGGTTATTTAATATTATGGAGTGGTTAGAGATTCAGAGCTGTACCATTAGAAGACAGCACTGTTGGGGAAAACAAGAATGAGGTCGAAACTGCTGTGGTTTTAGAAAATATAAGCATCATATAGGAAACATGAAAAACTCTGAAGAGCACGGTGAAGGTCCTTGTGTAAATTCTTCCCTGAGACAAGAGAGGATATAAAACAAAAAATCTTTCCACATATCTGAAACAAGCACATATGTGTTATGGAAATGATATGTGGAATTTGTAACAAAACCTGAGAAATTAATTGTATAAAATATTAATAGCAAGTAACATGGAAGTTGATTAAAATTTGTGAAGTACAGGTGTTGATAAAAAATAAACTTCAGAATTTTAAATCTTATTGGGTGCCTAACTTCTTGAGGTCAAAGGACTCTTCAAATGTTTCTAAGGATGGTAAATGAGGGAAAGCTATACCCAAGTACATATATATATATATATATATATCACATTATTTCTATAAGAAATGAGATTACTTTTCAACAATTATTGAGGTAGCTTTTACCCAAATTTAAAAAGCAAGTAATTTTCTAATACAACATGCAAGCAGTTAAAGATAAGCCCATATGGTAAGATGAAAAACAAATTTGTCCATGCTGATCACATTTCTATCTACAGAATAGGGAGTTATACTGCCAGTGGACTCTACCTCCAATATATTCCATTGTGTATTTAAACACTGAAATTTACCAGGATCTCCAAAATGCACACTTTTAAAAATACATCATTCACATCTTTGTCTAAGGTTCCCATGTGTTCCCAGCTGACCCGGAAAAACACTAGTGTCACTTGTCATAAAGGGGTCATTTGTCTTTAAAAATAACTGTTTTGCATTGACTAGTCTAGAACGAGCTTGATGCTGGCTGCAGACCTAATCCCCCATACCGGTCACACCCTGTTCCCAGCACCACATAGGAGTGCAGCCACACGCAGCCCTCAGCACGCTTTAGTCTGAAAGCTGTTCAGCCAAGGAATGAGATTACCAGGGGAACCAGACACCATGTCAGTATGTGCTTTGAAGACCAACACAAACCAGTGTTCCAATATTATTGGCAAACAGTTTCCACGTTATCCACTTAATATTTTCAGACAGTCTTCTTGTTAAGTTTCTCCATCCAGACACCTTGTTTGAAGTTCTTTTCGCCACATAATTTAGAGTGGGGGAGGAGAGAGAAGGGGAGGGAGAGAGAGTGAGAAGGAGAGAGGGAAAGAGAGCCTTTTAGACCTTTCAGATCAGCGTACAGAGTTAACAAAAGAGGTTGGGAATGGAGCTTTGGGGTGGAGAAAGGGGTGAGGGTGATGTTTGTGAAGTAAATCCATGATTAAGCAGATGAGCACTGCAAAGACAGAAAGAAAATGCATTTCCATGCCCTCACAATTTCAACATGATGCTACATGTCCAATCACGACTTTCAGCATCTTCTCTTCTATCTAGAAATGTGCTCTACTCTTCTCTCTGCTTCAGAGCTAAGATAGGTATTAAACAGCAATTTACATGTGATTTGCATCTTTTTTTTTTTTTTTTTTTTTTTTGGACTTGTGGTTTTGGTAAGTCTTCCAAACCTAATGACTGTTCCTTTGGCCAGAGACATAAATGCTATAATCACACAATTATTGCACTGGGAACAGTTTAATTCAGCATTTTGTTCTCAACCTCAGCACAATTACTCAACAATTTCGGTTAACCAGGGACTAAGCTAGCTGCCTGGAGAGAAGAGGGGTACTCACAAGCTCCATTGTCTCACATAAGGGCAGCTACTGGGTCTGCGGGACCCCCTGGTCCTGCACTGCACACATCAGCTGCTCCTCTCTGTGAGAACAAGACTGGAGATCTCCCTTTCAGGACTTGCTTTTTGTGTGGTTATTTAATGACAACAATTTCATATTTGTAAAGGTGAGACATTTTGGTGTGACTGAACGTACTTCAAAACATTGACTATTATGATAGCTTGATGCAAAGAACAGCAAGATTATAGGTGTGAGTTCAATACTCTTCCTTACAGGTATCAGATGGCAAAGGCCTCTGAGCTGTGGGCACCTCATTCATCACTTAAATGCCATGGCTTCAAGACAATGCAACTGCCTGAGTCAATCTGAATTCTGAATTTTGATTTTTTAAATGAGAGAAATAGAGTTGGTTGACATAACCCTGGCTGCTCAGTTATTTTAGGGTACTTTAATTAAGTTTGAAATGACCCAAACAGAACCATACAAGGATGAGCACACAACTGTCAAACTTGGGAGGTACAGCTTTCGAACATTATACCTGTATAAAAAGCAAAAGTGTTCTGGAATCAGCTTCTTTGACTGCTGCTCACAAGCACATGCTCACTCTGCTACACAGGTGGCAACTGTTTTGAAATCACTGAGAACACAAGGAGGCACAAGGAAGTAGCTGAGGGGAAGGGACCAGTGTTCTTCAACCAAGCCTCCTTTCTCCAAAATCTACTGGGCTTATGGTCCTTTGTTTCTTCTTTTTATTTGACTTACCTTGAAGAGTAGTTAGAGGAAAAGCCAAAACTTTAATGCATATGATCAGAGGAATCTCAACTTAGGTTATATAGCATAAGTATTGTCTCGCTACCCTGAAATCAATAAGCCAGGACAGCGGACCTGAGAAACCTGTGTATGCATTTGAAGGAGTACAGGACCTCCATGGAGTGAGCTACACTGGTGAAGGCTGTGTTGGGTCCATATTGCTCTCGCTGAAGTGTGCCACTTGGCAAGAATTTCAAGTGTGCTCTTTCCAAATGCAATTTTAAATTCCAGGGGGCTTTCTCCAAACATATTCTAAGGTAGAAGAATACTAATTAAGAAAGTTGGCCCTGGACGCTCAGCCTCACCGACCCTGAACACACCCCTCTTCTAAGTACTTAAATAGCCTCCTCCAGCCAGGTTTCTCCCATGAACGAAATCCCAGTTTTAAACTTCTGATTTGCTACTGCACTGTATGATCAGTATTAAGTACCATATCAGATCTAGCAGAGAACATTATACTTTGTCAATATAAGCATGAGCTCAGTTACCACGGTGTCTTATAGATTGTTTATGATAATAACACACTAGCCACTCCAACTTTTGAGTGTGTATTTCTTCACAGTAAGAAGCCAAGCATAACCATCTTCTACAGAAAAATAATGGAGCCCATTTCCTTTTGAACATGACATTCATTCAGCATACAGTGTAAGTCACGGGTAAAATTCCTAATTCCCTAATCCAGGTACTTCAGTGAGATAAAATTATACAGTGAACAGTTGTAAAGCAGAATACCGTCTATAAAAAGAGGGTGCCAAAATAGTATCAGTTTTTTTTTGAATGAAAATAACCCAACTTAGTGCAAAAACTTATGCTAAAAAATGAGCCAAATATTAAATTCAGAATGACAAAAATTGGCTATATCTTCACCACGTCTTGGTTAATTTGGCCAAAGGCCAATTTTCCGATATTATGACCATCCTGTAGCCCCAGTAAGTGTTTTATTTATTTATTTTTGTATTGCATAAAAATACGAGCCCAAGAAGGGAAAATGTGAAACGGATGACATATTTTAGAACAGCTTCTCCGGGAATACAAAAATATTCCCCAACTCAAAACGGAAACAAATAGAAGAGGCACCAAAACCATGCCAATTGGCGACTCTCTAATGCCATTCAAACTGGCAAATACTGGGCTCTCGAACGGATTTTAATTATTCAAAAGAAAACTAGGAAGTGGTTCAAATATCAATTGCTTTCACAGAATCACAAAATCTCTCTGAAGAGAAGCACATGACACCTCATTCCTTTATCCCGTCACCTGGCTGGGGTGCTACTCTGAGAGGGACAGTACTGGATAAAGGAGTCTTTTTTTGTTTTTTTCTTTTTCTGTATTCCTCCAGATTGCATTATGCTCATCGAACATGATTTCCCATTGGTGCAGAATAGGAAATGTGTGCGGACACATATGTTTACTGTTGGAAACTGGATGAAACAGGAACACTACTAAAGCACAATTCACGGGTATTTATCCTTAAGGACAGATTCCAGAAGCAAGTGAAAATGGCTGGCTGCTATTGACACCTTCACCACACAAGGGCTCCTCTGGAGTTGAACCTGGGGTCACACTACAGTGGGGTAGCCGGAACCCAAGCCAGTTCCTGAGGATTTACTTCATGGTGCAAACGTTTCTTCATCTCTGGTACTGAGTCAGAGACAGCTTTCTGACATCTAAGCATTTTTGTATCTACTATAAATAAGCGCGAGTCATGAGAGTGTCATTTAATCTCCGAAGCTGTCTGGGCCTCCATGTGAGATCAGGAGGAGCCAGACTGGCATTTTTAAAGCTGAAGTTCTTAAAATTGAGGCAATATGACTCTATAACAAAATTATTAGAGCTCTGACTCGCACACTTCGCTCACAGTGCCGAGTCGTACGGGTACTTACATGTATGGCTGTAATCACCCATGTGCGATGCTGTCCGTGCAAGGGAAACAGCAGATTACCTCTCAAAAGAAGAGCTACTTTCTGAGATGAACTAAAAATATTCCCCATGACCTACGAATCCCAACTAAACATTCAAGAAGCGAGAGATTCATAGCCTTTTAAATATAACCAAGCCCTTTAAATCATGAACTCAGGGCTGCATATTGAGCCTGTTGTTTGCCTTGAGTCTTTCATTCCACAAAATCATGGATCCTAGGGCCTGTTCATAGTAACACTCAATATTAGCAGTCACACAATAGAGAGCTTTATATGTTTTCAATGGCCCATAGCCAGTAAAACTGCCTAAACTCACAGAGGAATGGGCTCAGTCTCCAATAATTCAGGAAGAATCTCTCACAGTTGCACCCACATATGACCATCTCTGCAAAGGCTGAAATAAAGCTTTGGGGACCATTTCATCTGAATCAATGTTATTGGTTAGTTCTTGTTGCTTCGTGCTTTTGTTATTTTAACAAAACGAAGTTTCAGCTTAGGTTTCCATCAGCCTATTGCTGATCACCATTTACATACAGCCTGTGCCCTGGAAAATTTGAGACAACAGAGTTGGTTTCATCTACTATGAAAAGTTTTTTAAAATACATTTTATTTAAAAAATTTGCTGTGTGCATGTGTGTGAGTACCTGTGTGTTTGTGCATGCATGTGTGTCCGTGTGTGTGTGTGTGTGTGTGTGTGTGTGTATGTTTCTATGTGTACATGTGTGGATGTAGTTAGTGCCCTCAGAGGCCAGAAGAAGGTGTTGGATTTCCCAGAGCCAGAGTTGTGAGCTGCCTGATATGGGTGCTGGGAACTGAGCCCCAGGCCTTTAGAAAAATCAGTGCATGCTCTTAGGTGATGAGCCATCTGCCTTTTTTTTTTTTTTTTTTTTTTTTTTTTTTTCTTAAACATGGAAATCCTTTAAGAATTTCCAGACCTTCAAGTCCCATGGTCAACTTCTTCATGTAGATCTTGGGGGAAGCTGCAATTATGCTGACAAACAACTTGTAGAAATGCCTTTGAACATGGTCCTTTAGGGCTGACATCCCTAACGCAATGGTATAAGTGATATAATGATATATACCACGATATAATTCTCCTCTCAGTTATATGATGCTTGGTCACCTCTAATACCAGTTGCATTCAGAAAATTATTTTTCAGGCGTATGATATTAGTGTCAAGTTTACACTATGCCATTAAATAACCAGCTCTGGTTACTAAGATGGATGCATACACTCCCCTTATTCAAGACAATGAAGATCCCACATTTATTTAAAGCAGGTTCAAGGAGCAGCAGAGTAGGTCATCTTCCGACCGTATGAAACATTTCTATCAGGTTCAATTGACTGCATGATAGTCATACAAACCCAGGTCATGAAGTGAGAGTAACTACAAGTTATATGAATGGTTTAACTGGCATGTATATAACCATAGATTCCTAAGCTTAGACTCTCTCACGGGTTCTCTCCCTCTCCCTTCTCTGATTTATTTCCCTGTACTTTGATGAGTGATCAGAGATCCTCTGCCTAATAGTCCCACAAGTAATTGCCATCAGCTGGGTCTTACTTTTGTTATGTTTTAATGAAATGATTCTATTATTAACTAGAAAAACACATCTCAATATGCCGGTGGTCATGTCAAGGCTGGGTGGGTGTAGCTGAACTGCTGGGCACCAAAAGAACGTTTAACATGTTCAAATCTTCAAATTTCACAGTAGCTGTTCAAAGTAGGACAAAATCTAATCACTAAAGTTATTTCTCTTTATATATGGAATACACAGATATCCCAGAGCTAATCTCACAGACTTTTTTAAAAATAATTTTACTCAAAATGCATATTTCATGTGATATTTGTCATGGGAAGCATCATTTCCAAATTTGTGTTTTGCAGCATTTCAGATTTTTGAATTTTTTGGGTTTGGGGTTTGTTGCTTACTTTCCTTATTGCTGTGACCAAATAACTATAATTAGCATCTATGGGAGAAAGCACTGATCTGGGCTCACAGTTTTAAGGTTCTGTCCCCCAGGGTGGGGAAGGTGTGACAGCAGGAGCACCTGTGTGGGCAGCAGCAGGAAGCTGCATGCACGCACACCTCCGTGGACCAGAAGCTGAAGAGAAGTGGGGTCTCTAAGCCGGAAGGCACAGCTGCTAGTCACTTCCACCAGTGACACCGCCCCTTCAAAGGATCCCACACCCTGCTGGGACTGCTCCACCAGCTGAGGAAAGACTGTTCAAACTTAGGGGATGTGGGGGCATTGCACATTCTAATCACAGCAGGAATGCTCCAGGCAGATCCCAGGAAATTCTTGGACTCTAAGACCTTGAGGAAGGGTAGGGTTACCCCTTGCATACCGTTTTACACCTTCCATTTCAACCAGGAGTTTCTGAAATAGTGGGTATTTAAGACAAGCTTGTCAAAAGAATAACTAAAATAGATCAAAGTTTATCCTTTAAAAAAAAATCCAGAGATTATCATTTAAAGGCCTAAGCTTCTCTTGTTTTTCCTCCAAGTTATGGAAGCAGTCATGTTGCAGGTTTGACAGCAACCAAACACCTTTCAGAAGTTTTTCAGGCCATCTGAAGCTCATTTCTCCCTCTTTTCCTGGTGCTTGTGTTCGTTCCTCCTCCCCAAGGGCTGTAACATTGTCCTCCAGGTCCAATTAAATTACCCAAGAGGAGGCAGTCCCCTTAGATGACCAGGCTGCACATGCATAATTTACTAACTCTGGTTTCTGAGTTGATGTCCAGAATACTGTCCATTCCTGCTCCTCTCTTTCTACACTTGCACGGTCAGAGAGAAAGGCCTCTTAGTGCAGCCTCCATCTCCTCTTTCAGAAGATAAGTCTTTCTCCCACATTCCCTCCTACATTCCATGCTCCTCACCTCACATGCTGGGCAAACTCTGTCCTACAGAGATGACAGTGCAGAGAAAAAGGCGGTCATTGTTAATGAAAGACAGAGGAGAGGACATGAAAATGAGAAATAAGGCTTTGCAAGCATTTGTCTAAGATAAATTATTTTCAGGTAAGTAACTCCCAATCTGAGAGGGATATGCAGTGGAAAAGATACACATTAGGCACAATGTCAACACTGATGCTGCCCAAGGATGTGTCTTTGAGATACATGCAAACCCAATGCTCGTTTATAAGGACCTCAAACTGAAAGGTGACTTAAAAACGAGAGCCATTTCCACAAGGAGTCAGCTTGTCCATCATGTCACCCCATCTATATCAGGGATCCCTTTAGCAACTGAGCCACTGCTCCATCCACGTTCATCACAGACATCCTTCTCAGCACCGCTGGATCCAGGATACCTGCTAAGCCTTCGTGTCCTTTGTCAGACCCTGATCTCTTTCCAGTGTAGGGACTGGAATACTAGTGTATGTATGTATACATAATGTATAATATATGTTGTATGTATGTATGTATATATGTATTACAATTAAAACATGCAGGTAAATAAAAGGTTACACTACAAAAAATGAAATCTTCAAATCACTTCTATTCCAAAAGCAGATTTAAATCACAGGAAATTCAATTCCTTCAAATTTACATCCAACGTATTTGAAAAAAAATAGTCACTGGTTTGTCACACATCTAGTGATTTATTTTGTTGAATCTCATGAGACAGACACTGAGATCACAAAGGTGATCTTATCAAATGGACACACATATATTGGGTTAGTTCCATCCTGCTTACTTCAACTAGCAGCACCAATAGACTAGAGCATTCTCACTCTTTTATTCCCAGGGTTCTAAGTGGCTTCTCCTCTTCCACAAGAGTTTTCCAGATTGTGGATTTGGGAAGTAACATAGAGCTAAAGCCCCGAGCACTTTAATCCAGAATACTGAAATTTAAAAACAATATCTCTGCGTTCTAACATTCCTGACCCTCAATCCTGAAAGACCAGCATCCTGAAGATATAATTCTGAAAATGCAATTTTAAAAATTCTTTGAAATAAATTAATTTACATTTTAAATAGGGCTTCATTTTCTCGGACCATTTTTCGCAATACAAGGGACAATAGAATATACTTCATTTTATGATTATAAATAAATACTCAGGTATATTAAATATATAATCTTACATATACAGAAAGCCACGGGACAAAAGGTTGACAGGCAGGATGTACATGGTTGAAGTTGTGCTCATCCAGCGCCATAACTGACGCTACTGAAACTTGGGACAGAAGGTCTCAGTTTTCAGACTCAGGGACTAAAACTGCAGGGGATCACCAAAACATAAAGTCACCCAAGGCACCAAGGTTTAGAGGTTTGTCCTCCTCTAAGGAGGTTGTATAAAGGGAAATTTCTTCACCTGTTGGGGAGTCAGTGTTTTTATGATCCTGCTCAGTGTCACTCACAACGCCATACTTGTTACAACGAACTTCTTAAGATCAAATTTGAAGAAAAACAAAAGGCAGAAAAGGAATAGAACTCTGAAAGTTCTCACTTGATTTCCATACAGCATTGGGCCTGATGTTTTCTATTCCAGTCGAACTCCACACAGCTTTTTGTTTCAAAACTTTTTTCTAATACCCTGTTGTTGTGAAAATTAATCAGTCTTGTGATTCCCCTGCCTCCATATCCAGAGTGCTAAGATTAAGGGACATGGCCACACCATGCTGGCCCTCTTTTATGTGTTTCTTGGTCTGTTCTATTTTTTCAATGATCATAAGTCTTAAGTTTTCAATATTTAATAACAGAGTATGGGCTGATATCCATCCATATTATATATGACTTTATTGTAAAATGAAATCAGTTAAATAGGAACAACAACAAAACAGCAACAGGCATTCTTCAGGTTCTGCCATCATTTTTTCAATCTTTGCAAGACTTGAATATGTTCTCTGTGTTATTCACCAGTATCTTCCATTTTTATTATTCAGTCCCACTAAACACTTATGTCATACATAGGCTGACTCAAATTTAAATCTCTTTGCTCCTATATTCTACATTTGCTTTCTCCTTCATTAACCTCCCAAGTGCCTAATTTTAATTTCTGGTAGATATTTTTCATATTTTGTGAATTACTATTATTTCTCTAACATTCAGGGTAGAGTGGAGACTGATTAATTTTCTTAATAGATGTAAGAACTGGATGTTCGACAAAGATGCTCCTTCAGCTGTACTTCGGAACTTCAGGCATCAGTGCGGTTAGTAGTCAAGTTCGAACTTGACTTTATTTCTCCTTTTGCATATTATCAGCTGTTCAAAATTCGTACCTTGCTGTGTAATCATTGAGGCTCTTCGATCCCTCCCTCCCTTCCCCCAATTCTGTCTCTTCCTGGTCACTACAGTTCTATTAATTTCGTGTCTTAAAGTCTTAGTGAAGTATATGAGAGGTAGTCAAACTTAAACGATAACATATTCCCCATAAATCAAAACTTATAGCGCCAGCCAGCGCCCTATTTATCAGTGCACACGCTTCTGGGCTGAACTCCTGCTCACTGTTTGGTTACTGAATCTTTTTTTTTTTAATTATCTTCAAACTGTCAACTGTCCTGTTCGGCTACGTACGCTTCATTGGATTTGTTTTACGCTTTTCTCAATAGTGTCATGCAGGTCATTTTCTTAATTTTTATACAACTTAGCAAACTGTTTCAAGATGTAAAGTATATAATCACCTGAAGATTTTGTACTTTTTTTTTTTTTTACCAAGTTTGCGTATTTTTGTTTTTCTTGCCTTTAATATTGCCCCTTTCTTATTACTTTGGATGTTTTGGATATCGTCATCAATTACTTTGGGAACTTTCATTCTATTTCTTTGCTTTCTCATGCCAGCAGCTGGGGTGCGACTCCGTTTCTTTTTGTAGTTACCTTTGGAAGTTTTCTGTAAACTTAAAAATTTAAATATTTCATATCATATGTACAGGAAAAGAAAATGAGGATTTTTTTTAAGTTCTTGCCATTGCCTCCTGACTTACATTATTTTTCAATATTTCACTGAGCCTCATTTCAAACTACAGTGTTTTGTTTTTTTTTAATAAAAGCTTGAATTCCTTAGAGCATCTCAATGCTTTTCATCCCTTTACATATCTTTATCCTTCCTGAGTCTCCATTGAAAGACCACTTGATGAACATGGCAGCCGACATTAGCCTGGGATTTGGCCAAGCACAGTGACTTTGCTCTAAGTCACTAAAGAGAAGCTCACCGAAGGGCTTTCTTTCAGGCTAGCGGTTCTTCTTCCCACACCCTTTCAGAGACCTGACTGTCACACACGTCACCCTGTGAAGTTCAGTGAATGATCTCCTAAATTATTTTCGCAGATAGTAGTTAACACTCTTTCCTTCGATATGCTGTAACTTTGAACAACAAAACTGTGAGTGGATTTGTGAAGCTTGAAAGCACTGCTCTTCATACAGCTAAACCTAGTTTGTTGTTGTTGGTGGTGTTTTTTAAATGAGTCCTAGAACATTCTCCTCTATTGTCGCGTTACATATTAAGCCTCCTCCCGTTTATCTGTTCTATAAACCTGAAGCTCCAATTAGATGTATAGTGAAATTTCATCTACTGCCTTTCTCTTATATTTCATTTATTTTTCAATTTTATTTCTCTGAGTTCACGATTATTCTTCAGCTTTCTCATCCAACTGGTGATTTCTCTCTCACATTCTGCCTAATCAAGGGCTTAACCAAATCATTGACATTAATTTAGGGGTTAGATTTATAGAGACATAATTTATATATAATAAAGTTTCAACAATCTTGATAGAGTTTGGACGGAAACATGAACCGTACAATCAGCAACAATTTGGAATTTGTTAGAATGTTACCATCACACGTGCTTTGCGCCTACTCTGTGGTCAGTACAGTCTCCCTACTCCTCAACGACTGAGGAGCTTTTTAACCAATGTATTCTGTTGCTGTCCACATAACTTGAGCAATATAGTTTGTGGGTTTTCACTTCTGTCTTACCTCACTCTGCACAATGATTCGGAGATAGTTTCATGTTTTCTGTGTGTCACTAGATTGTACTTTTGGATGCCAACTACTTTTGTCGTCTTTTTGCTGTTGGGAAGATACGACAGTTTATTTATCCACTTGAAAATCTGGGTCTTCACAAATCTGGGGGGGATTAAGATTAAGCTGCTATGATTACACACAACTTTTCTTATGGAAATTGAATTTTAATTTTTAAGTTGGGTGGGATTACTGGCTACAAGGGTAAATTTTTAAACACATAAACAAATACTGTCAAAATGTTTTCCTAAATCAACATACTATTTGAATTCCCACAAGCGATATTCCCACAGGAAAGTCAGTTTCTGCACAATTGTTCTCTCTGTAGTAAGGCCCATCTCATCCAAGTTAGCCAGGCTTACATGTGGTTCAATGCCTAGCTTTGGTGCCAATTCATACCTCTTTAACTGTACAAGATGATCGTATTTTTAATGTACTTGTCAGTCATTCTTATATCTTCTTTGGTTGAAAGTCTGTTCATTTCTTCTAGACATTTTAATTTAGTTACATCTCATTTTATTCTTGAGTTTGGGGAAATCTCGGTATATTTTTTATAACTTTTCTCAGTTAAATGTTTTGTAAATTTTTTTTTTTCTGTCAGTCTGTGGCTTGCTTTTTAATCTTCTCTGCAATTAAAAACAGAGCATTTTTAACACTGGTGAAAGCATCTTCTCTCTCTTGTTAGAGGATACTTTTAATAATCTTGACCTAACACAAGGTCACTAAAATAATTCTACATTGTTTTCTACTTAGTTTATGGGTGTATTTGGTATTTATATATAGCCTTTTGTTTACCTGTTTTGAGACAAGATCTCACTCTTTAGTCCAGGACTAGGACCTTCAGAAGGTGGGGACCTTTAGTCTGGTGCCTGATGTGCCTTGGGGGGGCAGGGACACTAGGACGCTGGAAAATTCCTTTCTCTCCTTTCCTGTGTCCATGGAGTGAGTAGCCTTGCTCAGTACGTACTCGGGCTAGGCAAGCACAAAACAGTGCTCGAGAGAACTTGGATTGAAGCCTCACGGGCCCATTGAGTCTTCCACTCTCTGAGATCTCTGTCAGTGAGCCAAAGCTGGCTGACAGTAGCACCATCTCCCACCTTTTCATGTCTTCTTCAGATCTGCTTGTCCATAACACTTTTCATTGTAACTATACAGGTCTTTCATGTCTTTTGACTCATTTTAAAGTATTTTATGTTTTCAAGAAGTTTTAAATGCCTTTTATACTATTCAAAATTTGATTGTTTCTAACATACACGAAATTTATCCTGTAGCTCACCTTGTAACGTGTGTCCCTTGTGTACTCCCTGGTAAGAACTAGTTTTAAAAAAATAGACTAGTAGGGTTTCCTACATACACTGCATCATTTGTGAATAAACACACCATAATCACCTCCTTCGTATCCGAGTGACCTTCAGTTCTCATCAGTTTTTTACATTGAAGGAAGTAGCTACAGAACAATAATTAATACAAAGTTTACAAGGGCAATGTCCAACGTTCAATATTAAATATCAAAAAAGTTACAAGTTCTCTATGAAAATAATCTATACATTTGAGTAAAATTCCTTCCATCGCTATTTGTGTGCAGGGTTTTACTGTAACCAGGTGTCAACATCTGTTAAAATCTTTCTTTCTCTGGATTCATTAAGATAATTTTCCTATGGGATTTTTTTTTTACTGATAATCACTATTTAATCTTATAAATCTCTTCTTTAATTAGCCAACTTGTATTACCATTTAACTCTGAATCATTTTTCTTTTATTCTGGGCAGGAGTTGGTTTCAAGATAAGGCTTCTCTGTTGTGACTCTGGCTGTCTTGGAACTCCCTCTGTAGAGCAGGTTGGATTTGAACTCACAGGGATCCATCTGCCTCTGCCTCCCGAGTACTGGGATTAAAGGTGTGTGCCACCATCGCAACTAGTTTCTCATTTTAAATACAGCTTCTCCTCTGGCCCATGGATTGCTTAAGTCTCTACTGAGTTTCCAAATAAATTGGTATTATATATTGCCCAGAAAGCATCCCTTTAAACATTATTTCATACCTTAAATTTATTCAGGCATTTAATGACCCAGACCATGATAGTGTTAATTTTCTATAAAAGAATAATCATTCTGCAATGAGTCTGTTCATTGAATTTTTCTGTTACACCATTGCTGGCTTTGGCTGCACTGCCACGTCTCTGATTGAGCTAGTCCTTGAGTCTTGATCTTTGATTGGTAAGAGATTGTGGAAGACACCTATAGATTCCGGCAGAATTTCCACCTCAAAGATCACAGCCCCGCAGATGCTCACAGCCGCTTAAACTTAGTCTCCCACTGAAGAGTGAGCTTCAGGCAATGATGCTACTTTAGAAAGCATTGTCTGAGGATGACTTCTAGGTGTGTGACCACAGGCGAGGAGCAGATTCCATGTTAGTGTGTAGGGCTGTAGCTGCTATGCTGGACCCTTCTTGAAGATTTTTCTTCCATATATTCGTTTTGAGATGTTTCGTTTTAACTCTGTTAAGAGCAGTAATGTTTCACAAAAGCATTTTAATATGGGAACGAACTGTTCTATAACTCAGAGCCTTGGAATACTCTTTTCTTCAAACTGCTTCAGGTACAAGCCTGACAATTTGGAGAATGATGCTAAGGGACACCAAAGCCAAGCACATTGTCCTGTGAAAAAACTTCAAAACTACCTTTCTGTGATGGTGGCCACTGCCATTTTAAAACTTAAAGCATGGAAGGGGAGGTGAGAAGGAGCAAGCCTGCTCTTTTATGAGGCAGAGGAGGCACTAATCACTTCAGTAATCATGTAGAGAAGGTTCTGAGCCACAGAACTTATTCAAGTAAAATAAGAAAGCTGGAAACAATTACCTAGACACCAGAGAGCAGTCAGGATGGATTTTCAGCCTACTGTGGCTACTTGTGAACCACTCAATCTTTGTGTTGATAGCTAATAACTGTTTCAAAATCCTCAAATGAAAGCCGTAGTGCATTATCCCAGTCTCAGAACTCACGGAGACATTTAAAAGTTTTAAAGAAATTTAAAAGCATATTTTCCTCAAGCTATTCGGACTTATTTCATCTGTAATTTTACAGATGAGCAAACAGATTCTCAGAACACATCAAGGAAACCGAGGGGTCCTCTGCAGATTTCTGAGTTATAGGTCGTAATCACTGCACTCGGAGTTTTATTTTGCTTAGATCTCCCTTTCCGTGCACGCTGAAAGGAAACGGATCATTGGTGGCTTGTGCAAATCCATGTGGCACAAAAACTGCATCTTCAAATCCGAAAATATCTAGTGTAACCGGAAGTCACTGACACGTTTATCTAGAGCAGCTGGAAAAAAAGAAATCTGGGGGTATCTTGATCCTCCCCATCCCCTAATTTAAAAGTGAAAAGCAGCTTTCAGTTCTTTTGTAGCTGAGTTTTAGAATTTAAAAATTTGCATTTATGTATATGTGTGCACATTAATGCACGTGCATGTGTGTACATGAAAGAGAAGGGGTGGGGGGGAGAAAGAGAGAACCACCAAGATCAACATTGTGCTGTGCCACACATCTTTTCCTTTTGTCTTTGTCCTTTTTTCTTTTTTTTTTTTTTTAACTTCAGACAGGGTCTCTCACTGGCCTGAAACTTGAGAGTCGGCAAACTGGGTTGGTGTGTACCTCCGGTGCCTGCTTTCCCAGTCTGGCATCACAACTGTGCACCACAGTGCCTGCTGGGGATCAAACTCGGGTCTGCATACTTGCACAGCGAGCACAGTGAGCCATCTCCCCAGACACAGCTGGGGTTTTTAAATTAACATTCTCTCTCTCCAAAATAGCTTCAAAATATAGTCAGATGTAGGTAAGTCCTTTATTTGAGAATTCAATGAATGTGTCGATGTTTCGTGTGTACAAAAACATTGTTAAGTTAATGTCTTTATTTCTCAGATTGGTAAAAACAGTTCTCAGAATGAATGAGTCTTTTTGATTCTCTTCAACAGTGGCGTCTAAGTCCCCATCAGCTGAGCCCATCCTCACAGATACAAAGAGACATTGAAGAGAAGTCATACTTCACAGTAGACATTTGAGTCTCTCTGGCAAGAATGGATTTGTACTGACAGGAAACCTACTTCTCAACAGTTTGGCGATTTGTTCTGGCTCCTCCATTATTCGCCGCCACTCATGGGGAACTTGAAGAGGAGAACTCAACAGTGTTCAGATTTTCTCTCACTTTGCCTCTAATTTCATGTGTGGTTGGATTCCCCATCACCATTGACCCCTAAGCACAAGACTTTAAATATTATTTGCATGTTTAAGAATTCTAGAAAATGTATCATTTGGCACTAGGTAAATGAAACAATAGCCTTGAATATTCTAGCAGAAAATTCCCAGTTTAACAAAATGTAGGTAATAGGTGGAAATGAAAAAAATATTTAGCATACCAAATATATACTTCAAAATATAACAAAGATTTTTGTTATATTCCAATCATCAAGGTGGACATCAAAAGGTTACATATTTTAAAAGTTATCATTTTAAAATAAATGAATGTCAGTTTGGACATAGTTCATGCTTAAGAAAATATATTAATTTGGGAGAATCTCAAAAGATTACCCCCCTTCCCCTAAATTTACCACCTAGAAAGGTCAAATCCATTTCGAATCATACTCGTCAAAGTTGGGGTTTTAATTGAGTGGTTGTAGTTTCTAATTATATTTGGATGTGAACCAAATGAAGATATTTGTTCATTAAAACCAGAGAAACCATATTTTACTTTGACTGAAAACAACACTTAAATATTAACTCCCGCTGATATCAATGGGAATCCTGAACAGAGTTCAAGTACAGTCTTTGGCCCTGGCATTAATCCGAAATCCCTTGAAATGAGAAATGATAAGAAAAAAAAATCCTATGGGAAGGGTTTCAGAAAGAATATTACCCAAATAGCAACATTCCAGACTCCATTGGCTCAACTCGCATATGTTGAACTCCACTGGTGACTGAGACTAATTCTCAAGAGGAAATAGAAAATGCAGAATCTGTATGTGCCTATGAAGATATGTGTGTGTGTGTGTATGTGTGTGTGTATGTGTGTGTGTATGTGTGTGTGTGTGTGTGTGTGATGTGTGTGTGTGTGTGTGTGTATGTGTGTGTGTGTGTGTGTGTGTGTGTGTGCATGTGTGAGCAGCCATGCACGTGCATGCTGCATATGGAGTCCTCAGACAGACAGAATGACCGGAGTTTAAATGTAGACGCATCCTCTCATCTTTGCTAGCCTGCCTGAGGAAGGCCTCGGCAACTGTAGGCTTTAAGATTTCTCACAGAAACCAAAGCCTTTCTTGTGATCACCCGCAATTGTCCACGGGTAACCGCACATTCATTTGAATTCCGGAAAGACTGATCTTGTAAAGAGAACAAGATGGGCCCATATTAAAACTTTTAATGACTTTAGTAAAAAAAGGTGGAACTTTGCAGCCAGCTGGCTCCATACGAAAGCCAGGCAGCTCAGCATGAACTTAAAGCTATCTTAACATAAGGAGTAAGTGCCAATAATTAGCATATGTAGTGCGAACAGGTTTGCTGGCACAAGCAAGTGAAAAACTCCAAGGTAAAGCTATTATTAGGGAGTAATTAGCTCTGTGAAGTAAATGAGTGGAACAATAGCTGCCAGCACCGACAATATGGCTAACATCTGACTATGTGGAAGATAACATTGTGAAGTATTGCTCCCTGAGCTAGAATCTGTTAATAACCATATGTTAGTGTAATTAATGCAGAGTCTTTCTGACCTGTTGTCACATAAGAACAATACATTCTTGGAAACATTCAAACAGGCAGTCCCACACTCCGGGGTAAGAAATAATTGTGAAAGTTGCTTACAAACAACTCTTTTTTTTTTTTTTAAAGGAAAATTTCAGTGAGTAAAAACTCCGAAGAATAGAGAGCGGGATGCCCTGAATACTGCTTCCTTCTCTGGTACCCCAGATGCTAAGAAGGCCCTCACATTGGGACAACTCCTTCAAGGTGACTGAAATGCAGGATGTGCACAAAGCAACTCACTTAATTCTCAACTGGAAATCTGGAAACTATGTATCAGAAGCTGTCCAGTGTCTGTGTCTCCTCTGTCTCCCCACCTTCCGCCTCCCTCCCTTCCTCCTTTCCTCCCTCCCTCCCTCTCTCCATGCTTATATTTGAAAATTATATCAAAATCATTTATTGTTCCAATACTATCAAGCATCTCAATAGTATTGTATCAAGTATATTTTGTATATTGTATACAAAGTATCTTTGTTCCCCGACTCTAAACTCAGGAACAAGGGCTGATCCCCAGCCATCCTGCAGTGTCTGGATATTTACAGTAAGTAAGTAAGTAAGTATGATTCTACAGTAGCTCCTGGTTAATTTTCAACAGATTTTTTTCTTTTTTCTTTTGAGAGGATTGTCAGTGATTTTAGAAACACAAATCTAAATAGACTGCTACCTAGCGAAAGAGAAGGAATTCACAAAATTACTAAAGGAGGCTTTGAACAGCACCATGATGATCATGATAAACAGAACTCTATGGCTTCATCACTAAACAATTTTCCTAGGTCTGCTTTTGTTTCTTGTTGGTCTCTCCACTTCCTCACAAACTTCCTCCTCCTCTTATTCTAATATTTTTGCAGCTATGTAAAGGTCCCACTGTGTTAAAAGTGTACTCCTGTTCATTTCACAATATGGCTTTTGTGTGTGAGAGTTCATGGATGCCTCTCTTAATGTGGCCACACCACTGACAACCACCGCTCTTTTTGACTTGAACTTAATATACAAGTATTGGAAATCGCCATTAGAAAGTGCAAAATTTGCAAGAATTGATTCTTTTCCCTTACTCTATCAATTACATACAAATGTTTCCCTAAGAATTAAGAAAGGCATTTCGGTAGAGTCACAGCCCCAAGGCATTGAAAGGGCTTGATCCTGCTGAGTGTTCCTTTCCACCAGTTCGTCCAATTCCACAAACAGTACAGGAGAAAAGAATTTATAATGACACCTGGGAAAGTTACCAGCAGCAAACACATTTATTCAGTTGACAAGGCTCAGGTACAGGGTGCCCTGTGATGGTAATGAAATGATAAAATAATTGATGCTTGTATATTGAGCTCTGTAGCGCACACACACACACACACACACACACACACACACGTTTGTATTGGCATTGTGTCTAAATTCTATCCTTGTCCTGTAAGACTATAGAAGGCATTCTTAGAGATTATTAGTAATGTAAACAAGAATTATCCATGATCTGAAATTCACCATGGTAAATAGCATGGTGGGGTTCAGTATGGATGATTCCTTGAAACATTATCTGATTACTGCACACAAATATAAAAGCTGTGTTGCTAGAATATTTTTGAATTTGTACTGAATGTAGTTGATTTCAAATATTCTGCTCTGTGCAGACACACCTCTTAAACACAGCACTCTGGGTGGAGTCGGGCTAATCAGCCAGCCTCGGACACACTGGCCCGCCATCTGGCCCTGCCCACAGTTTGAGCACGTTCAAATCCAGACTGTGTTAAAAATCTTGATCATAAAAGAAAGGAGGAGACTTCACAGAGACTTCTTAGTAACTTTTGTGCCCTTTGCAGAGGACTAGGTGTCTTTGGGGACTTTTAATACTTCACAGGCGACAGTGGCCAAGAAAAAGTTTGTTGTCTGAAATCACAGCCATTCTCCTCTTGCTAAACATCTGTTTAAGGCCTGTGTGATCTACCTGTCAGCTCCAGTGATCCACAAAGTGTTTGAACCTCCTGTCACAAGATTCTGAGCTGGTTTGATCACAGATACGTGCACACTAATCACACGTTTTATCTTTCTAATGTTGAAGGGTAAGCGTGCACATACACACACACACACACACACACACACACAGACTCACATACACACACACACACACACACACACACACATACAGGCACACACACTGCCAGGCTGTCTTCTAAACCTGACTGTAATTAATCTTTCTTAGTGGGAACCTTCCTGGTTTAAAAAGGAAAGATCTGATGGGCTGCTGTTCTTTTTCTATAAAGGCCTTATTTTCCTACCAGGCATCTTTATACTTGGGTGGTACCCTTTACAAATCACCTTAATGGTGGCTCAGTGACAGCGAAACAACCTTCAAGATCACCTCATGAATGAACCTGTTGGTAACTTTACCTAAGAAAGAAACCAATAAAAGAGAGTCCTACAGGGGTTCCTTTAAATGATTCTCTTTTTACCTGCACGCAGGAAGAAAGGAGCCAGAAAGCAAAGAGGCCCCTTTTCATGGCCCTTGTAAGCTCCCCTCTCCACTAATAATCTCGCCGCTATTTCCCACTTGCTCAGTTGCACACGGATATATCAAGAGCTACAGGAGCTCGGAGAGAGGGAACATTTAATGTCCCTCACACGCTCTCTCTTTTAGCTGTTTAAAGTAATGCTTTATGCATCTCGCCTTTTACTGCTGTTTCCTTTTTATGGCTCTAAGTGAGATTAATGCCATGGTCCAAATAAATTGGAATGACACTGATATTCAAAACGTAATGGACCATTCCCGGGGGGACATAATCCCTCGTGTAACCATTTAAAAACAGTTTGGAATACAATAAACAAAAGGCAAGGAGGGCTTGCGGAACGGCACGAGCCGGCTGTAAAAGTAGGTAGAAGAACAAATTACAGTAATCCGATTGTCTTCTCCAAATCGCTTCTGTGGTTTGAGTTACCAGGTTCTGCTTGGTGTGAAGAACAAGCGTCATGAAAACATGCACAAATCCCAAGACACTCAGTCAATTGCTGAAGATTGCTTTTTGATATTTCCGACAAATTTAATAGCCAGGCATAGTGGTACATGCATGTAATCCAAGTACTCAAAGACAGCACACCCGAGCCTGAGGCCTGAGATGAGTCTGGGCTATACAGTGAGTTCAAGGCCAGGCAGACCTTGTTCTCGATAATAACAGTAATGATGATGATACTGATTGTAAAAGTCTTATCTAACATGGCAACCTGGGCTGCTCAAAATGGAAACTCGTTAAAGGTTTGATCTCATACAGTTTGTGACAAAACTCCTAACATTAATCAGAAGCACAAAAACCCCAAACTACACAGGAACAAAATATAGCTCACTACATGATATTCTTAGCTTGAAGAAAATTGAAAATGCAGAGTGAAAAATTATCCTGAATATTTTATACTAAAGAAAAATGCAGTTACTCAAAATAGCAGTAAGCTTTCATTTAATAAAGTTTATGTGAACAGAACCAAAATGATATTTTAAAGCACTCTATTGAGAATTATCTATTTTAAAACTGAATCTTTGAGAGATTAATTGTATTTTCACATGTGTGTAGGCATACACACAGGCCAGAGGAGGGTGTCAGATGCCCCTGGGGCTGTAGTGACATGAGTTCTGAGGCAGCTGTTGTGGGAGCTGGGAAACACATTCCATTCCTCTGCAGGAATAGTTTGTGCTCTTAACTGCTCAGCCATCTCTCCAGCTCCTACTTCAAAATGTTACTGTACTAACAACTGAGGCGATTCATACTAAATCAAAGTATTATATTAGAACTCTGAATCACAATATGTAGCAATTTCAGTTCTTATATGTGTTAGCTATGACCTATGTTCTTATCAACATGTTTAAGGTTGTTGAGAGGAACAGAAAACATCTGGTAACTCTATGGCTGCAAATTACACTTCAGGCTACATAGCCATGTGCAAAATGCATATATTAATAACCACGGTAAGTAGATTTATAGAACCTGATTTAAGCTTTCTTCTACTGAAGTATGATCTTAGTCATCTGCACCCAGCTCTTTCTTCTCTGTTCTTATGAAAAAGCCCATTCATTGTACTGACAGTTATTGTTGATGGCTGACTTATTTTGTTTCTAGGCGGGCTGTTTTAGCTCGTGTTTTCTTGTGTGTGAGAAAGAGTGTATGTGTGTGTATGCATGCACACCTAAGTGTGTAAGTATGCATATGTGCTTGTGGAGGTTAGAGGTCAACACCGGATATCTTCCTCAGCTGATCTCAACCTCAGTCTCTCACTGAACCTGGAGCCAAAGATTCAGCTGAACTGTCTGGCACTCAAGGTGCTTCTCCAGTAATGGGATTAGGGGACACACTACTGGGCCTGGTGTTCCTGTATGTAACTGAGCCATGGTCCTCATGCTCACAAGGGAGGCACTCTGTAGACTGAGCCATCTTCCCCACCTGTAGCTCTTGTATTCTTCATCAAGCACTAACATAAAGAGATCTCAGCACAAAACTGGGATGTAAGACCACTTCCTGATGATGGCACACTGTGGGATTCTGTCTTCTGAGATCATTAGTTTGTTGCCTGGGGTGAACTGGTCTGACTCATAGGAGTGTAACTCAGACTATGTCTCGGTGCACAGTTGGGACTCAGGGAGGACACAGTCCAGTAGGCCTGCACTGGAACACAGACATGGGCCTCTGTATGAGAGTTCAGGACAGAGAGAACAATTTTATGACAGAAGTAACTAGTTTTTATATCTCCCATAATCTGTAAGATTGTTTCACCTTCTTAGACTGAATTTTAGCTTTGGCTTTCTTGGTTAAACCTAACACTGGATAATAAAACATATGCCCACTTAATGAAGATCACTGTTAGCTGCTGGCCTGTTGTGACTTGTGTTTCCATCTTTTGAGTTATGATACAAGCATTTCAAAATAGGCAGATTGACAGTTCTTAAGGAATAACCCATGATATTAATTCGTATCTTCTTAAATCCCCCCCTAATTGGAAATACAATTGATTGTAATGATTCCCAGTTGGACTAAGACATCATCCAGTTTTGGACTGCAACTTTTTTGTCACCCATATTAGCTTTGTATTGATAAGATAGGCGGGAACTTTTGGTTGACTTCAACAGAAGTCTGTAATGATTTCTTATATTCTTCTTAGGAGAGATTCATACATACAATGCAAAGAGGATTCATGCCTGAAGTGTCCTTTGAGGGGAGGTACCGGATTTCTTAAGTGAGTGTAATACAAAATTCCCCACAGTAGGATGGGGTAAGCAGCAGAGAACAGAAAATGCCAGGAGAGGGCACGCAGATGTTTGAGTGGGAGATGGAGAAGTCAGACCGAAAATGTCAGGTCTAGAAGTTTCACGAAGTAGTGAGATGGACACCTGTAGCACTGTTATTTGGGGATAAAGTAGCTGTAAACCTAAAGTTTCACAGTTTGAGAGGCTGGGGGAGTTGGAGTTCAAGGCCAGATTAAGCAAATTTATAATAAGACTCTGTCTAAAGAAGAAAAGACTGTATGACAGCATGCATACACAGGCACATAACTGACTAGAAAGAGAAGCTACTAGACTCTAGTCAAACCGGCACAATGTTCAATGCCAAGAGGGGTGGCTATAAGACCCGAGTGTGGGTAGTATGTGGAAGTGGAAAAGAATTGGGGTATGGGCTGTTGAGTCGGCTCAGTGGGTCACAGTGCTTGCTACTAAGATGGATGACCTGAGTTAAATTCCCGAACACATATGGTGGAAGGGGAAAGACTCCCGAAAGTTTTCCTGTGACAAAGTGTGTACAGTGGCAATAACTACACCCCCCCAAATCACACTGAGACCATTATAAGAAGAACTGGGGTTTGACAAAGGTGAACTGAATGCACCTATCATGTTATTGAAAATGAGCTGAAGATACAAGTCACTATGGACTGGGAGCCTGGTGATAACATCATTTGTCATTTCTGGACCGGATTAGGATGTCCCGGAGGAAGCCTCAGTTGCTGCTTGAGACAGTCTGAATGCATCTGCCATGCCACGCTTCTCAACCATCGCTATGGAAGGCGCCGCAAAGACCTGTGAGCTCCTCGCATTGACTAAAGCTAAGAACCATTTCCCACAGAGCTGAAGGCTATGATAAGAAACGGATGTGAGTACTCTTACTAAATGTCTATGTACGTAAGTGTCTGCCAGTGGATTTAACAAGAACGTTAAACAGCTACTTACGCAGCCCTGTCTCTGTGTTACAGATGTGGTAATGGACACCTTAAGGAAAACACAGTTCTGTAGGGCCATGTAGACTCTGCTCCAGGAGGAGTGCACAGAGTGTAGGCGCTCAGAGACAAGGACGTGGATTCTCAAGCCACTGACGAAACAGGCTTCCTAAAGTGATGGGCTCTTGCTGAGGGCTCTGAGCCGTGGGTGGGGCCGAGTCTGTGGGATCTATATCAAGTACGTGACTAACTATGGGTGGGAAACTGGCTAGAGCCAGTGCAAGCTGTGCAATGGGATTCTGGATGGAGGGCTTGCATGGAAAAAGCAGAGTGTTGGGATACTTTACTAGAGCATAGTGTTGTTACCAAAACTGAGGACTTTTCTAAAAAATGTATTTTAATGTATGTGCATGTGTGTGTTTACGACTGTGTGTATGTGGTAGGAGGGGGATGAGATGCTGCAGAGTTGGAGTGGCAGGTAGTTATAAGTCCCTTCAGAACGGAACTGAACTTGGTCCTCAAGCAGCATGCGCTCTTAACTCTCTCTAGACCAAATACTAATGATTTTATTTTATTTTTATTTTTCTGGGACACTGTCTCATGATATAACCCTGCCTGGTCTCAAACCCTCTGTAGACTAGGCTGACTTTGACTCCACAGAGATCTGCCTTCCTCTACCTCCCAAGTGCCGGACTAAGGCATACACCATCACACAAACCTAATAATTTTGAAATAGAAATTTAGTCGAGCCCAATACAATGTGATGCTGAAATGAATGTTTTTAACTTTTCTTTTCTTTTCTAATTTATCTTCCTGAAGAAAGTTTACTTGTCTGATACTCTGCTAGGCAAAGTCACTTATTAAGAAAATGGCCACATCATGCAGTACGTGATAGTCACGCCCATGAACACCCTAGCAAACTCACACATGGAGAAGAGGAAGAAGGTCTCCATTAAGTTAAACCAGGAGCTTGGTGTATGTGGCAAAAATTTTGTTATGCTTTCAGCTATTATATGATATTTAAAACCACATTCAGCACACAGCCAGCAGGTCAGGGATATCTAGAAACTGAAAATGAGTTAAGTGTACACTTGTGCCTTCCTTCGATTATAAATGCAATTTTTTCTTGAGAGCAAGAAGGACTTTACTCCCAGGGGATTCTCTTTCTTTTTCTTCTTTTCCCCATCATTTTTACTTGAAAGTCCCTCATGGCACTGTATTGCTCTGAGAAAGATCTGTCACTGATTGACGTTTTATTATTTCCCAAGTAAAAATGAAATGAAAATAAGAATCCACATTAGGCAACAGGGTTGGAGAGTCTTCCTTATTTTTCAAACATAAGACAAATGAGCAATATTTTCCATACTTATCCTTTGCTTTGCTTTTGGTATGGTTTTACCAAAACTTTAAAATATAGACCAAGAACAGTGTGTTTATACGCAAAGAACATAGCTATGTTTGAATATGTGTATGAAAAGTAGGAGCTAAGTTAACATTATAACATATCTGATGTCTGATTTTTTAAATAGGGTATTATTTTATTTTTTTTAAAAAATAAGAGATTTACGTTAGTCAGGAGGTGCATGCCTTTAATCTTAGCACTTGGGAGGCAGAGGCAGGGGATCTCTCTGAATTCAAGGCCAAACGACCATAATAATGCATTAAAATCTCAAAAAATAACCACCAAAACCAAACCAAGAAATAAAAAAAGCTTCCTGATATATTTTCATCATTTAAACATACCTTATGGAAACTCATGCTGGGGGCTTAATATAGCTCCTACAACATACAACAGAACATTTATTACATGTAAATAAAGCTAAACAGAAAATTCTTAACTAAAATATCCTGAAGTAAATGCATTAGAGAACTAGCACTGGACAGAATGTAAATATTATATTGGTAAAGTAAATCTGTCCAACTGAAACAGTTATCCCTGGCTCTTCTACCTCCAAATCACCGTGACCAACACATGCATGCTACTATATTTAATTAATTATTGAGACACGGTCTTATGTAGCCCAGGCTAGTGTTGAACTTGTTTGTTGCCCAGATTATTGAGATCTAGGTGCACACACCTGACCATAGACACTCTTTATATTTTCTTTTTTGAACTAGCATGTTTGAAGATATTTCTAGCAGCTGGGTATTGACTTCATGAGGTATTTTGAATAATCACAAGAAACCCACGCAAATATGTAATGTTTGTACTTTGGAATTGAGGAGTGAGGGCAGCTGGGTCACAGGCTAGGAGGTTGCGCACACTCTGTTGCTGAGGCTGACGTGTGTAGTCTCAATACACCTGCCACAGGGGCTGACTTGTGACAGGACAATGCTGCCCCAGCAGCCGCCATTGTTTGCACAGTCAAAACACAGTCAGTCAAGATCATTTGTTTAAAAGTTTGAGTGAATTCATCAAATATTTTGGCATTTTATTTAGACACAGCCCAAAGTGATGATAATTCTCTATCCAGATGGCCAGGAGTCTAGTATATGGTGATAAGAATACTGAGAAATATGGAAAACTGGTACAGTAGTATTTGTTAACGATGAAGCAATTTGTACAGATTTCAGCAGCCAAATTAACATGCGTTCAGTACAAATGACCCTTAGGCTATGTGAATGCACACAGCCCCAAAGCCTCCAGAAACTTCTGCTTAGTCTAACCTCAGGATAGACTAGGCAGCGAGGCCCACTCTGGGCCAGGGCAGAAATCATAAAGGTCTTTCTATGCTAAGACTGTTGCCAAGAACACACAAAAGAAGAAACTGGAGCTAGATTACGTTGCATTCAAAGGGTAAGCAATTAGTCAGCCCTCTGAAACTAAGTGACTATGTTCCTCAAAACTAACCATGCCATTTCTCCAATTCCCAGCTACACTGAAGAATGGCCAGCATGAAGTATGAGTAAATAAAACCCACCCTACCCACACCTCATCCAGATTCATGTTTGACTAATGAGTATAGGAAGAACAGTGTGTGTGTGTGTGTGTGTGTGTGTGTGTGTGTGTGTGTGTGTGTTCCACTATCCTGGAACTTTGCCTTCTCTGTGGAATGTGAGCAATTGGAAAATAAAAGTACGTAAGTCTAATAGTGTTCTTTACTTAAATATACTGGCTGTTATTTCCAGGTGTCATTGGTGTACATTTATTTTCAACTGTTTTAATGCTTTCTGGATGCTTCATGGTATTAAACAGAATAAATGTACAACAACAAAAAATTATCAAATGCTTCTATCAAATTATCTTATAAAAGCTTTTTACAAATTTATGGTTCATGACTGTAGAATAATTTTTATAACTAAAGTTAGAAATATTTGAAGCAATCTATTTTAGTTTAAAGTAATATTCCATTTTCTATGTAAATATGCCTTGTTTTGAGTTGACATATTTAAACATTCAAATAAAAAATAGTGATAAACTATCTATATATTTAAAAAGAAATAATTATTTTCAAAAGTAAAAAATTGATGACTTGTGGAAATATGCCTCTTGGTTTTTAAATCATTTTATTTTAACCAAAAACAAGTGCACTTAAATATTAAGAAAACTTATATCAAGTATCGATGTGTAGAGTGGTTATACAAGTACAAAAATCTGTATTAATTTTATGCAGAATTAATACACAGAATCATGTATGATGTCACATACCTCTAATACCAGCACTTGAGAGATCAGAAGTTCAAGCTTCTCTGCTACACAGAAAGTTTGAGGCTGACCTGGACTACATGAAACTCTGTCTCAAGAAGCTATTAGATAAATAACTATCATAAAGTACTATTTTATAGAATTGTTTAAAACTGATAACTGTTCCTTCCTGAGGCAAAAGATTTCCTATTTTAATATATATATATATATATATATATATATATATATATATATATATATATATATATATATATATATATATAAACTCAGATTCTACTCAGTTTTATTTGCATGGGTATTTTGCTATACAAATGTCTGCACCATGTGCGTGTAGTGGCCCCAGAGGCCAGAAGAGGGCATCTGATCCTCTGGAACTGCAGTTATAGACCCTTACAAGTCTCAGTGTGGGTGCTGAGCATTCAACTTGGGTCCTCTAGAAGAGCAGCCAGTGCTCTTACCTGTGGAGCCATCTCTCCAACCCCCTATAAATACTTTCTTCCGTAGCTGCTGTGTTGTTGACTATGGTTTTTATGAAATGGGATCTCATAAAGAGCTCGGCCTGTCCTGGAACTATGTAGACCAGCCTGGTCTTGAATGTGTGGCAATCCTCCTGCCTCAGCTCTCCAAATATTGGCATAACAGGCACAGGGCATCATGCCCAACTATTTCCTGCCACCAGTCTCCTCATTTGGCACACAGTGACAATACAGAGCATGGTGGAAGACCACAGCATCTGGTACTAGTTTTAATTTCATATCATATGGCAGATAAGTAACGTTTAAAGTTCAGAGAGAAGGGACACACATTGACTTCTGCTCTGCAGAGCCTGTTATTACTACAAGTACCATAACTTTTATGAGTAATAACAACATCAGTCCTTCTGAACTAAATGCAGAGATGCCAGGTTATTGGACACAGCTGGGGGCAAGATGCCGGCTGGGGCGAGGCGACCAGCTGCTCACGCATGCGCCTTCCGCCGGCTGAACGCTAAACAGATGCATCAGTAGTAGGGCACATTGCAGTTCTGAACAGAGCACGTGCACCCCTTCTCCAAAGAAGCGCTCAGCCCCAAGAACAGTAAAGTGAGTCGGTCAACACGTGAAGACCATTTCACCATCTATGATTCAAGTGCTATCACCTCCAGTAACACACTCACGAAATGTGGACTTAGCTTAAATGGCTACTGGAATCAGATAAAATTTCCATTAGCCCAAACAGATTTAAAGCATTCTCGTAGGTGGCTTCAGTATTTTTTTTTTTTTTAAAGTTTACAAAAGTTTGGAGTCAAAGTGAGAGGGATACTTGAAGATGCAGAGAAAATAGAAAATGGAATGAAAATAAAGTTTCGGCAAATTTCGTTTTACCTCGACACAGCTGACGTGGGGCTGAGGTTTGAAAAGCAGGCTGATGCCTAGCTTCAGTCCAGCCAACGTGAAAGTTAATTCTGAGAAGTTAACAAACACACCAAAAGAGAACGCTGATTATTAATAACGAGAAAAGAGAGTCCGTTCGAGTGAGTAATGTTAGATTCTTACTGTGTCCATGTTCTTCTGATGTGGTCTTTAAACTCTGTTATTATTATTCTTTTACCCATCAACGACAGACACTTATGGCCTTAATTGCAGCTCTCGCACTTTCAGCAGATATTAAAGAGTGAATAGAAAAGAGGCTCACGGCCTTCCTTACTACCGCGTTTATTAAAATCAGTGCAGGACCACAGGAGGGTTATGTATGCAACGCCGTAATGGAAGAGCCTCACTGAAGGAGCCCCTGTTTACACAAGCGGGTCATCTGGACAGATGATGCTGGAGACATCCCACTGACACTGAGGATGGCCTCCGACAGCTGAAACAGAATAAAACCTGATAGTGGTCAAGGCAGAGAGAAGAGATCACTAACAATGAAATGAGGGCAGCAGGGGCTAAGGTTAATCCCTGCTTCTCCTTCAAGTGAATGATGCATCAGAGCAGAGAGAAACAGACCAACATTTCTGTTATCCAAACATTTAAAGTTGGGATGTGTGCGTGTGTGTGCCTGACTCGACGTAGCTTTTTTCCTTCATCCCTTTAGCAGGTAACTAGTATCTGATTATTATTAATATCTGAATATCTGATTTGTTGCCTAGTTGGTTATTATTCAGGAAAATGATTCATACTTCTTAATTTGTAAGTCTCATTAAAGTGTTTTCAAATCAGAGAGTGTAAAAGACCAAATAATTATAAAATACTTAACATTAAAATATTAAATAATCATCTAAGTATTTCCAGAAAAGAATCAAGAAATGAATAAAATCATAAATGTGTGTATATGTAGGCTGGTACAATGCCCCAGTGGATAAAGTGCTAGCTATCCAGCCTAAGGATCAGAGTTCAGGGCCCAGGGCCTATGTAGTCAGGTCAGAGAGAACTGATTCCTTCAAGTTATCTTGTCAGCCACACACATGTGTCATGTGCATGCCTCCCAACATAAATAAAATGCAAAAATAATTTTCAACACAACTTTCAAGATATGAGTACGAGGGAGGGATTTAAAAAGAAAATAATGATAAAATTTGAGGATGTTACCACTCCTTAGTGCTTCTAGAAAATACTATTTAGAGGAAGAAAATGAGACTGTAATTATTTTGGTACATATACTGCTCAAGCATTCTAAAGTGTTCTCAGTGAAATTAAATTTTAAAACGTAGGAGCCACTTCCAAAAAGCATTTTGGCTTTGTCCTGACATTGTACAGCCCTCAGGATGAGAGCTAAAATTCTTTTGTCAATCTGTCCATCTAGGACAGAATGATCTGTAGGCACTGCTGCATTTCCCAGGCTAGCTGGCCTGAGACTTACAGGAATTCCCAAGTCTCGGCCTCCACCTCCTCCAGGAGCTGGGCTTCGAGATGTCTACACTTCAGTGTTTTACACGGGTGCCTGGAATTCAGTATCGGGTCCTCACAATTGTGCCACAAGCATTCCATCTACTGAGCCATCTCCCTGGCTCTGATTTCATCATTTTAACGAAAGTAGCTACTGCAAAAATAACATCTTATCAACAGCTATTCTCACACTCTGTTCTTTCTCCTGAGTTCCTGCTGACCTGGCCTGCTACTCAGGAAAGCTTTCTTGTTACATACAGAATACACCTTGGGTAAAAGGATGCTTACAAGGGCAGGTCAAAAAAAGATGTAGATGATTGAAAATTGGGAAAAGGAAGACAGGTTAAAGTAATGATAGCTGTATGTACAATTTAAGACCCCAGTTACGGTGCATTTCAAAGAAGCCCAGTTCTAATCACATAGAATCTTAGTCAATGTCTCTAGGGAGAGAGATGTAGAGAAAGTCTGTTTTTCCTGTTCTCTTACTGGATGCTGTGTACAACATAGAACAGAGAGTACACTATACAAGTTAAGGAAACTGAAAGACAGCATAGAGGCAGCAGATTCCATAATTGAGGAGGCTGGAAAGGACACTGTTTAAGAGGGGGAAAGTAAACTTACTTGAATTATGGGAAAATTCTTATTTCCCTTAGACAAAACAATTCTGATGGTGCTGCTGTCAGTCTTGTTGGGATACTAAGGAGAAATCGCTGAGCCTTCCACAGTCAACCACTAAGCTAAGTCCCTCATCCCAATATTTTTTAATTTAAAACTTATAAAATATGCTAAGAATTCAAATAGGTCATTTAAAATACGAGATTCTCTTCAGAGACCCAGCTGTTTATCAACTGGGTATATTTCTTGGTGAAATACATCAGATGTGAATTCCACACTTGGGTACCACTTTCTTCATGTTGTCAGTAGACAGACTCTAGTGATCTCATGCCCATCATTCAGTCAGAATCCAAAAGAGGTGCTCATTGTGAAAATAATCTTGTCTACCATCATTCGGATAAAATGGCAGGCTACACAATGGGAAAAATATTTTTACCAACTACACATCCAATAAATGTCGAATATCCATAATATATAAAGAAATGAAAATGAACATCAAGAAAACAAATAACCCAATTAAAAACGGAGTACAGATCAAACCAGAGAATTCTCAAAAGAGGAAATTCAAATAGCTGAGAAACACTTAGAGAAATGTTCAACATCCTTAGCCATCAGGAAAATGCAAATCAAAACTGTCTGATGTTTCATCTTACATCTGTCAGAAAAGCTAAGATCAATAAAACAAAGGGCAGCTGATGAGGATATGGGATAAGGGGAACACTCATCCATTGCTGAAGGGACTGCAAACTTATACAGTCACTATGGAAATCAGTGTGATGGTACCTCAGGAAGACGGGAGTTGATTTACCTCAATCCAGCTATACCACTCTTGGGCATACACCCAAAGGACATTTCATCCTACTATGGAGACACTTGCTCAACCATGATCACTGGTGCTCTATTCATCATATCCAGAAACTGGAAACAACCTAGATGTCCTCCGATTGGTGAATGGATAAAAAATGTGGTACATGTACACAATGGAATATTACTCAGATGTTGAGAAGTAAAATCATGAAATTTGTAGGTAAATAATGGAACTAGGAAAAAAAATCATCCTTAATGAGGTAACTCAGACCCAGAAAAACAAATATTGTAGTATGTATTCACTTATATGTGGATGTTAGTTAGCTGTTAAGTCATTGACAAGCAACCTACAATTCATAAAGCCACAGAGGTTAGGGGGACTAGGGGGGAGGGATGGATCTCCTTAGGAAGGGAAAATAGAATATACAGTTATGAATATAACTGGAATTGGAGGATCAAACAGGATGAGGAGAAACTAGGGGGGCAAAGGAGGGAATATGGGAAGGAACAGCTAAAACTAAGGCCATTTGAATGGATCATATGTATGGAAATCTAACACAGTAAGAATATATATATATATATGTGATCTAAATGAAATTGCCAAATAACAGGGGCAACAAAGCCCCAACTGGACATCTCTTGTTACCAAATGAGCCTTCCAGGAATTTCAATTTCCCAGAAATTCCCATTCTGGGAATGGGTTACATCTAATTGAGTTCTTGGCCAAGGGGGTCCCATGGGAACCTCCAAACAACCCAGGCTATTGTCAAGGCTATTGGTGGCTCTCTACAAACTGCCAGTTAAGGCCCTATTGCTGAAAAGAACACCTGTACAACTCACTAAACACAGAGAAGTCGAGCTGGTGCCTACTTAGAGCCTTCACCTTATGTAATAGTATTGATGGTACAGACAGGTACTCCGCACACTGCCCAAGGAGAAAAGTAAACACCAACCCAGCTATAAAGTCTATATCTACCAGAGTGACCTGCCTGCAAAAGATGCCAGTCCTGTACAGTAGTGGCACAAAGCTTGTAGCAGTAACCACCCAATATCCGATTTGTGCTATGATCCACTGCATGAGATGGAACCCATACCCAACACTGCTTGGGTGGCCAAGAACATGAGACTGGATAGGTGTGGGGTCTAGGGGAAAAGCAAATACTACAGTTATGCTAGAGGAACGTAGCCTAAAATGACTCTTAATGACATTCTCCTATACTCACAGGTCAGTACCTTGCTCAGTCATGATCAGCAAAGCTTTCTCTTGCAGTACATGGGAACGAACACAGAGAACAACACACTTACACACACACACACACACACACACACACACACACACACACTATTCAGAGAGTGAGAGACCTTGGAAAACTCATCCCAAAATGGGGGAATCTCCATCTCTATTGAGTCCCTACATCTGAACCCCTACAGTGCTCAGAGAACTCTGCAGAAGAGGAGGTGGAAAGAGTTTAAAAGCCAGAGGGGATAGAGGACATTAAGTCTTTAAACGTACAGGTCTTTGCGCATATATTATGGCTTATGGTTTGGAGTTTTTATGGGATTTCTATGTGTTTGAATATGTGTGTCTGCATTTTTATAGGTTTCTTGAGCTTTTACTTTGGCTCTTTAGTTTGGTTGTTTTTCATATCCAATTTGTTTGTGATATATTTATTTCTGTTTTGTTTAATTATTATTCCTTGGCTGTCTGTTTTCTAATGAGAGCCAGACAGGGTATGGATTGGATAGGAGAAGTGGCGGGGAGGATCTGGAGGGGCAGGGTTAGGGAAAACTGCAATCAGAATATATTCTATTAAAAAACCCATTTTCAATAACAGAAAAAAAGTCTACAAAAGAAAAATAATAACTGTCACCAATCAATGAAATGCATATATGTTAAGTCTTGAATGTATACTTTCCAAACTGCTGATAATTTTTATTGAGTCTGAATTTAAGATGTCGTGGTTGTTGGAAGGATGCCATTGATAATTTTAATGCAAACATTCAAATATTGTCCCAATTTATTATTAGAGTTAATACTTGTGCCAAACTACAGATGAAGTAAAGTCATTTATTAGGCTCTGTAGACTGGCTGCTCATTTTGTAACCCTAAGTACCTGTGCCTTTGTTGTATTTGATGTGACTAGATGCAGGGATGAAGTGAGAGCCAGAGCAGGACCATATCTAATTAGTTCAAGGCCTTCGGCCAGGCCTGCATCATTTTCAGACCACATTTTCTTCTACAAAAGAAAAATTTGACACTTTCTTCTCTAAATTCTATTTTTCTATATAATCAATCAAAATTGTCAATTCAGTACTATTTAACATGTGGGCCTATGTGGAAGGCAGTGACTTACAGCAGAACTACAGCCCACACAGCTGCTTCCTGCATGGAGAAAATACTGCCACGAAAAGACGGAGCCTGGATTAAGGTTGCCTTCAGCAAGCTCCTTATGTTCTTAAGGATTTGTGGCAACTCACAGATTGTTATGGTTGGACATTGCTCTAGAATCTTCTTCTCCTGCTTACTCAAAAGCTTATCTTCCCCAAAGTTTACTGCTTAACAATAAACATTAGTGTACTTCCATCTTGTATGTAGCACTTACAACCAAGCCTGCGGCTGGCTACTCACAAATTAATTAAAAGAATACTCCAGAAATCTAGTCTACTGAATTTCAGAATCAAGCTAGGGAGTCAGAAGAAATAACTGTGAGCGTATTTATTGTGACCTTATCTGTAAATTAAACAGTGGGATATGATTTGTAGTCTGACAGATACAAGTGTTTTTATGGGCCATCCAACTGAAATCAGTTACTTACACAGTTAGCATGGTTTGCACTGGAGGGCAGAGATTCAGTGATGTCATCACACCTTTGTTATTGAGGAGCCAAGGAATGAGGACGTATGTGAATACTCAAGTGAGATCCTGAAAATGAATTTCCTACATATACAAGCATAAAGCACACGGCCTAACCACTGAGTAACAAAAGAGTCCTTTTTACTATTTGTGTGTGTGTGTGGAGGGGGCTGTACTCAGGGAATCGAAATCTATAGGTTTCCTTTAGAATTATCTTAGCATTATGTATAAAATGAAAAGAAAAAAAAAAACATACCCAACTCTATTACATAAGCATACCGCTTTCAGTTAGGTATGGCAGAATATTTTAAATGTATTAAATATTTACGGAAGGAAGGAAGCCTGTGAACTGAGACTCCTAGGGGAAGAAATAGCTATTTGTCAGGGGATGACAACTTTGTAACTCAGGTGCTTCCAAGCATCACTGGGTCAAAGGTAACTGCTTATATAAGTAACAGGAGCATCTACAAGAAACCTATTTCTGAATGTGGTGTTCCCAACTAATTGTAAACTTCAACACAAATGCGTTCGTATTATGTAACCATTACTTCATCTCTCGAATCATGACCTTAACTACAATGCATTTTCTTTCACCTCTTTGTAGCTATTTGCTTGTGGGATAATTTCTATGTCTCTCTGTCTCCACATACGCAATTCCACCTTTTTATATACATTACTTCATTGTCAAATGTCTTTTAGTGCTTCTGGGTCTGACTGATGTAAGATGTTATTTTGAACATGCCAGAGCATCTAATTGGCCCAGTCTTTTCTTCTCAGCCTGCATTCTTTGATAAGTGGCGAAGCTTCCCACTTATCAGTCACTCAAAGTGACTGTCCCTGTCAGTTGTGTACAAAGCGCAATCAGTTTGCAAGCGGAGACACCAGCATTTTTCTTCTCAGCTTGAAGCAAACACGTTTTGACTGCTAGTCATTCAATTTTAAAGCATCCTCAATTAGGGGCGGATGAAGATATAAAGAAAACACGTTCTAAATACCTCTACTAGGCAACAGAAAAATTTTATTGTTATCTCTTGATTTACCTTACTGCAGCCCCATCCCGCCTCTTTTGCTGGCTGTGTGACATGGGTCTTCATGAGAACAACCATCAATACACTATACTAACACTCTGGGGCAGTTCTGTTCTCTCTCTCTCTCTCTCTCTCTCTCTCTCATATATATATATATCACTCCACAATAAAATAATTTCAAGTTTTTTTAAAAACTCAAATTTTAAGACTCATTCTATTGATTGGCGCTCAACATTTTAATCAATGAAAATATAGAATACAATAGGACAATGAGAAGAAAAGCCAGACAGAGAAGGGAATCACGGGAGGGGGATAAAATACAAAGGAAATACAATACAAAGGAATACAAAGTAGACGTAAAATAAGAACAAACTAGAGGAAGCAACCAGGAAATACCTCACACAGCTCAAGAGCGGGTGTCTAGGTACTGGGTCAGGAAACTGCAATGTGGAAGTTGAAGGAAAAATTGGATGATATCCACAGACCAATGGCGGCCATGGGAAATGGAAAGAGGATACATATGTACACACATGTGTGTGCACGTATTCATCAACATACGTGGCACATTTTTATGTCTTTGGGTCTGTAATGCAGTATGCATGTATGGTCTAAAAACTACGCGCATGCATGTTTATATTTTGAAAGACAGTTTGCTTGTGCCAGTTACTTATTTAGTTATTACAATTGGATCAAGAACAACAGAAAACAACCAATATTTATCCTCCACGAACCCAGAATCCTAGGTTTCAAAGCGCTGATAGATGAAGCGTTAGTTCTAGGCAATGCTTATGCATGTGGGACACATCTTCCTTATGTATAAATATTTACTTTCTCCATTTATAAAAGAACTGTCTCTAGTTCTGTTTACTGCAGAAAGCAAAGCTAAATTACTTTCTTAAAACAAATTCTGTCACATTTGCCAATTTGCTTAGTTTATTATGTTTGATACGTCTAGTTTGTCTCATTTTCAGTGATTATCTGAATTAAATTGCTCTTCAGTAAACTTTAAGTAGAGAGAGGAAGATGGTGCCTTTTCAGTTTATAAAGTGCTGAATTGTCAACGTATCAGCAAAACACATACACAAATAAGTAAATATAACAAACACTTTAAAAGAGAAATATGGTATTATGGGTGATGTGTTCTAATTTGTTCTTTCATGGACTCATTCATTCCATAAATATGTCTATGTCACTAGTTACCAGGACACTGTTCCAGGTTCTTGTTTACATCAGTGAGAAAGGCAGAATCTTTGCCCTAAGCAAATCACCACAGAGTGCATATTAGCAGTATTAGCATAGAACAGCGGAAGCACCAGGTAAAGGCCTCATTCACTCCGTAAAAAGGAAGACAGAAGAAGAGTAAGGGTTCAGAGCATGGGGTGCTGGAGGTCTGCTTCCTAAAAAATGACTGCATTCAAAGAGTCTTGAATGAAGAAAGTCTCAACTACAAGACAAAATGTAGAGAGAGCACGGCAGGGTGATGGCAAATATTCACACACGGATTCTTGAACACTCTTGACCTGTTCCTGAAAGCCAGCAAGGACTGATCTTTAGAGTGGATGCAGTTGAGATGGTGGCAGAGACTTAGTCTAATGGACCAGGCTAAGGAGTATGAGTTTATAAATGAAACGATTTGAGCATGCTTACAGAATATCCAGATTGAGATTCTCATGCTAGCAGCAACATTCGATACCTATTCATACGGCATCTGGTGGTAAGTTTTGGTCATCAATTTGATCAGTGAAGGGATGTCTAAGAGATCAGTGATGAAAGCTCAGTATGTCTGTAACATTATTCTCAGAGAATGAGACCACGAAGGTGAAGGCCTCATCAATGGAGTGTTGTCTTGGAAGATTTGATATTTGATTAGCTGGTGGTAAAAAGCAAGAGGTAGGGCCTGGTTAGAGGAAGTATGTTTCCAAGGCATCTCTTTGGGGCTGTATCTCATCTTGGTCCTTGCTTCAAGCCCTTCTTACTGCTCCCTGTCTGCCAGGAAGTGAAGTTCATCTACCACTGCACACTCTGGTCACCTTGATGTTCTGCCCGTGTGATAGAAGACGAGCAACCATGAATGAGCTCTCTAACGCCATCAGCCCAAATCAATCCTTCCTTCCTTGTTTCTGTCAGCTATCTGGTGTGTGTGTGGGGGTGTGCACAAGAAGCTAATACTGGATGTAAGGAAGAGGCTCAGTCATAGATGGTGAAGGCTTCTGCAATTAGCACAGTGAGAAAGATGCTGGCAACCTAGATTAGAAAGTCAGTGCAAAAAGTTGGTGAACTGGTAGGTTTTGAAGTTAAAACCAGTGTTAATGGACTTGTTTTGAGCTATGAGAAAATGGAAGCCAGGATGTCTCCTAGGGTTTTGTCCAAAGCAAGTGACAAAAGGTCCCATATTCAGCAATGATTAGCAAAGAATGGATTTAGGGGATAATCAAAGGATATTTTTTGGAAAATTGAGACTTGAGGTGTCTGTTAGGCATTCGTTTGAATAATCTAGGTAAGCACTGGAATATGCACTAAGTTGAAGAGAGGGAAATCTAAAATAAGAAGACAGTGAAATAATTCTTTCAAATGCCATGGAAACCCACTGCAGCAAGGAAGCCAGACCTGGCCAGGAAGGAAGCCAGGGATAGAGCATCATGGAGATTCAACCTTTTAAGAATGGCAGAAGGCTTCACTAAACAAAACTGGGACAGGGCCTAGGAAGGTAAAGTGTGTGTGTGTGAGTGTGTGTGTTGGTCACCTAAGTAATACTACAAGAAAGCAAGATTCTTCACCTTTACCAAGAGTGGCTTTGTACTCAAGAATGACCACAACTGAGAATTTACTGCTTCCAGAATATTCACTTCAGAAGAGCATTCTCCACTTTGCCTTCATGGTGAAAGCAGAGGCAACCCTTTCGACATGTGGGAAAGATATTCTCAACTCCTTATTCATTTTCATTCAACGATTTGCCTTTCTTTTCTGAAGAAAAACTATGACACAATAAGCTTGATCCACTTCTCACTGGTTAAAATTTACGGTTCCAGGATCTTAGCCTAGCACCAATGGACCCTACTTTATGAACACATGAACATACATACACATAAAGTAAAAAATATCGATTAGTTTCACCTTGCTCATAAGTTACATGAAAACTTGCAAAAGCTAGCAAACATAGAAGTAATTTCTGTGTCTAGGAGGAACACATATCTTCTCTGTGCTAAGCGTGCCTAGGTTGGGGTCCTATGCAGAGGCCTCTGCATTCTTCGTGCAAAAGCTCATCTGTTAATATTCTGCTAATTTCACTAGTTTCTAACTTTCTATGTGCGTGAAATCTCTTTAAAGACAGGAAATGCAAACGCTCTATGGCTTCTGCGAATGCTCTGCCCAGGGGCATTTCTTTAGCCAGCCCCATGGACATGAAACAAACAGAACAAACCATGCTTCACTTAAGGATGGCTTTGACTTCTGTGCCGAATTCTGTTTGCTTTGATCTGTGCTGTTTCCACTGGCGACAGTTCTGTCCCCATGGTCTTATCTAAGTGCAGATAGACCCTATTTTGTAAATTGATATGGCATAGATTGTAAAGCCAGAGATGGGGATTAACTAACTGTGTCCACAGGTAGCAACCAGGAAAAGCTGGGGACTCGTGGCAAACCTCCTGCTGCTTTTTTTTTTTTTTTTTTCTGGTCTTGACTCTGTCATCCTACATAAAGGCCATATTTGCAGCTCTTGAAAGAACAGCTCATCGAACAAAGGGCAGGTTTGGATATGATACTCTAGGCAAAAGCATCTGAGTGTATTTCCTTGCAGACTTTTCTGGTTCAGGCTTCAGCTATACTAACTGCAGATGAAACAATTACCTGAAGAGGAAGATGACTAAAACATTAAGAAAGAAAGAAGGGAAAGAGTGAGGGAGTGGGAAGGGAGGGAGGGACATACTTTGGTAGACCCCCCTCCCTCCATCCCCCTATCTCTCTACTAGTAAGGAGCTCTTCAGTTTTTCTTTTCAAAATCCAGATTAGAATTTCCCAACAGTGTCATCAACATAACTCCAATATAGTCACTATCTCAAAAGGAATGGAGGAACCACATTTTCAGTTTCCGTTTCAGTAATGACAGGGACAAGTTTAAAAAACATGGCTACACCCTTAAATCCTCTGCAGATACAACTACAATTGTTTAATAAAGAAAAGGCAAAGAGCATGAAATAAGGCATCAAAGAAAGGGGGAGTCCAGACTCTGTACTTATTCTTAAGGTTTTTCAGAAATCTAAGGAGATGATGAAGCCAAAACTATGAAGAGAAGACCTGAAAAAAAATAAAGAAAAAACAAATAGAATTTGTGGGACAGGGAAACGCTGTGTAGAGAGATGTGGGATGCCCTGCCTGTCCATCTGTTTATATTTAAATGTAAATATTCCCCGACTCTCAACTGTCAGGAAGACTCAGAGGTAAAGGACATGTGTAGTATCAGGTGTTGAGAGAAAATATACAGAAAAGAGCAACTGGCTTTTGGGAGTGAGATGAGAGGGGTTGCCCTGTCTGACGGGGCAGGTGACCAAGAGACTTGTCCAAACAAGAAAGCAGTTATGAAGACAGTGAAGTTTAAGGGAACCTACTAGAATAATGTTGCTTTTTAAGAGACAGATAAAGACCCGAGGGGCCTACTGAAGTCTAGGGGATCAGAATCAGCAATGTTGCTTTCATTGTTTGGGGTGCCCATTTTGCCACATAACAGGTGCTTTATGGAGAGAAATGATGGTATAGGTGCATATCAACCCACCTCTGTCTCTCTTTCTACAGAGAGAACTACAGTGTGGGGGCTCAAATCTGTCATCCTAGCATTGTGGAGGTGGAGGCAGGAGTTGAGTTTGAGGCCAGCATGACAAAAGAGTGAATTCCTAGATAGACTATATTGTTAGACACAGTCTCACGAGCAGTTCCAGCAACAGTAACAACAAGTCCACCCCCACAAACAAGATACTATTCTAGCACTATTCTGATAGTTAAATGACCCTAAAAACAGAGGTATCTCTAGGTCATTTATTGTTATTATTACCTTGCTGACATCTTCTCCCGACTCCATCTTGAACATCACAGCTTTGTCTAGAGAGCAAGATAATTGAGAATCCCTGCAATCCCGTCATTAGGTCATTGCCAGGAGACATATTAAAGGAGAAAGCTCATAGGGGCTCCAGGTGTTTCTTCTGAGGAAAAGCCTAGAACTACAGACCTGCCATCAATCAGCTCCCCTTGCTTCTCTGTCAAGTCATACCATCTTCTCTCCCAAGAAGCTCTGATTCCAGAAAGTGAAAGACAGAAGAGCAGGTAACTCTCGAAATTACTTCTGTCTCCCTATGTCCTCTTCTAGTCACCCATCTCAATGGCAAGAACATACACACTTGACCCAATCACGGGATTTGTACTTCAAGCAGTGCAACATTCACTGGAACTCGAGGGGTTAATGCATTCCCTTTTCAGGCTGAAATGCTACCTTAACAGCTTGCTGTTTATTCTTGGCATTTCCAGTCTCCCAAAGAGACAAGGTTACCTTGTAATCTCTTTGTGCTCACAAATGTGTGGGGGGTCTTATTGAGGGGAGTAAAATGCTTCTGACTTACCACACTCAGAGAAAGAAATCATAAATCAGCAGGCCAGCCAAGCCCGATTATGTCACCGCTAACATTATTATATTTTCAATACGGTATTTCAGAAGGTTCTTTCTGCATAATAATTTATCAAGAATTACCCAAATTCTAATGAACTCAGAGAACTTTGGCTCCAATAAAATGAAGTCTTTATCACAAATTGGTTGAGCCCATGACTACAACTTAATCATTCAATTGTACCTAAGTCAAGTTGCATTTTGACTTTGTAAGCATAAGTTCCCAGGGGAAAAACTCATTTTCAAAGTTGGGTTATTAAGTCTTTAATAGTAGGGTATTAGAAGAATAAAAATGAATGGGGCCAAACTTGGGATGTTTGGAAATAGCCACCATCCCCAACTTCCAGACACTGGGGAAAACTAACCTTAAGTGTTTTAGATCACAATGTGACAATGAGAGATGGATCCAAATATAAACTTTCTGGAAATCCCTCTAAGTTAGAAAAGTCCCATGAATCTGGAGCATTGTTCTGTCAATTTCAGTGATCATTCAACATAGATTGTGTTCATGTATATGTGAACATGTGCGTGTATATGTGTGTATGTATATGTATTCATGTGTAATGCATGCATGTAGGCATGTATATATGTGTGCCTATATTTGTGTGTGCATACATGTATCAATACCAGTACATCTATATGTGTGTGTATGTATGTGTGTGTATATGCATGTGTATGTATGCATGTATGTATATCTATATATGTGACATGAGTATATTTATGTGTGTACATATATTTGTGTATGTGTGTATGTATGTATATGTATACATATTCATTTCTATGTATGTATATGTGTCTTTCTGGATGTGTGTGTCTCTAAGTGTGTATATATTTGTGCATATGTGTTTATCTGGTGTGTCTGTGTATATATAGGTATGAGTATGTACGTGTATATGTGAATGACTGTGTATATGTAGGGGTATCTCTATGTGAGTGTGTGTATGTGTATAAGTGTGTATGAATCTCTGTGTGTATATGTGTATTTCTGTGTGCATACATGTATGTTTATGAGTGTGTATGCATGTAAGTGTGCATGTGTGAGTGTGTGCATATGCGTAAGTGTGCACATGTGTGTGTGAGTGTGTATGCATATGTGTGTAAGTGTGCATGTGCGTGTGTGTGTGTGTATGTGCACTCCTAGAGATCAAAGTGAGGTTACAAATAATCGTTAAGTCATCCAGCCCTGGGAATACTTGAAGATCATGTGTTCCTCTCTACTGACTTAGTGTGTATTCACTAAACAATTGCCCCCCTTCCCCCAGGAAAACTGTCTCATGATTCCCATCTTACAGCTGAGAGTGAAGAACCTCAGAGGACAAAAGCCAGTGTCTCTGTGTCATAGATCTAACAAGGCATGAAAATGTGAAGACTGGTTTGAGGGCAGCTCAGTCAGGAACATTTCTTTTCAGAGAAAGCATCTGAGGTATAACCTAAAGGTTGAGTCCCTTCCTGTGGGAGAGAGTTGAACACTCACTGCCTAGTGGGAATGCCAGGAGAACACGCTTCCTTCACTCCCACATAGCCTTGGGCAGAGTCAATGATCCAGAGCTGTGACTAATCCTGCTTGCTTACCTTATGGATAAGAAACCATAACAGTGGGTTATAAATGACTAATTCTTTTCCCCAAGAGAACACAATGAACAATGGTTTAAAAGTTGATAAAGCGGGAGCTGGAGTAAATTATGTGACTCACTTAAAGTTCAAATACAAAGTCCTGTTTGGGAATCATGAGATGAGCACATCTGAAAAGCAGTGGCCTATCTTAAAATATATTAAAGGATTTCACACTTGACCACAATGTTGGATTAACACTGTTATTTGTCAAATTCTACCAGCACTGTTTTATGGGCAAAACCTTCAACTACAGCATATTTCTAAACTATCCCCTCCAAACTACAGAAATTCCATCTCCTCAGATGTTCCAACAAGAAGGGAAATGTGCATCTCTAGGGGCACTCAATTTGTTGTCATAGAGAAGTTGAGTGGAGGTCACTCATTCTCCTGCCTGAAAGGTTTTCATACAGTGAGTTGGGTCAAGATGGACCGCCAGCCTTGGTTCATTATGGGCAACACAGAGCATCTCCCCATCAGACAGAGGGTGACTTACTGTAAAAAGGAAATCAGGAAATATGTTGCTAAAAAGTTATTACTGTAGAAAGTTCAAATAGAGGGAAAAGAGGAAAGCCAACAGCAACAGAGGCTTCTCCTTAAAAAAAATAACTGGGAAGATAGCTTTTTCTAAAATCTTTACAAATGCCATTTCACGTACTCTTGTACGTTAAGAGCTGGACACAAGTAGGAATCAAAACTCTTTCTTTTAAGGTGAATACATGAGCATCTTAGGAGGTATTACTGAAGAGAGAGAAAGAAGGCAGGAGCTTCTACAGACCTGGGATCAATTCTCACAAAGACCTGGACATGCTCTGGTTTTGTGACAAGATTTTGTATAGAAAGAGCATTATTCGTGTCATTTCAAAACATAGTGGAAACCTTTAATTCTTCTTTTAACCCCAATAAGTTTTGTGAATAGTCCCGTCAGAAGATGGTAACCACATTAAGCTTCTAGCAGAATATATATAAAAAGAATATTCAATCCAATTAAAATTATGAATTACAGAGCAAATATTGTTTTTAAGAGCCATAAAAATATTTCATAAAGAACTGCCCTCAGCAATTTAAGGAAGCCAGTTCATGTGCAAATCTGTGTGGGGTTTTCCCTCAGAATAAGCAACTCCAGAGTAAAACTTAACCTTCCTTCCGTCCATGATGGTGGAGGAGATAAAACTCACAGGTAAAGAGTGATTTTAATGCGGATTTTTGTGCCTACAAGTGAAAATGCACTAGTTTCCTTTAATTGAAAGATATATTTCAAGTGGGGAAAAGATGCCTAAGTCAATCTCACCTTCAGAGAGACCACACTAAAGACAAGGGGAAATGCTGAGCAAATATCATTTTGTCATGAAACATGCCAGTGAAGCTATCCAGCTCTAAGTCTTCAAAATCAGTCTAGTCCATGGAGTCCCCCTGTCTAACTCATGGAGAATGACAAATGCTTTTCTTAATAGGTAGAACACTTAAATGACTTTAGTATTGGAAATTAAAACAAAGAGTTTCAGGGATAGCCTAATTGTGGCTGATATAACTGTATAGTTCAATGTTCTGAAGTATAGAAACTGGAACACATTGTTTTATGGGGAAGCAACAACAATGGCATAAAACAGCTCAGAAGGTGCCATGGGGATGAATCACATCTGTTGGTATGTTGATTTCTACAAGGAGTTACAGCTGGGTTTAGAGACACTGAAAGGGACAGAGATCAGAATATTAGAGAAGTATTAGATAGCAAATACAATTTATGCTATGGAAAGTTCTTGCCTAAGGTGGACTAAGAAAGAGTAAACACTGGTCCACACTAGGTGGAATAAAGTTAGAACAGCTGACCCAGTCTGATAAAATGGGAGAAGTCTGATTAGTAAGTGAAAGCCACGTTGACACCTGAATGAAACAGTTTCTACACATGCTTCTATGATATTGACGGTATAAAACATTATATCCTCAATAGAAATGTTCAAGAGAATGATGCATTTCTTCCCAGATAAGAAAAAAGAATTTAACCCTAAACCCAAATGTTGCTCCCAGATAGACATTACATGGCGTTAGAATACTGGTCCCATGTGTTCCATTCTTGGATGGCAGGACTTAAGTGCTCAGCAGATGCTGTGTGCCCTGACATTATGTCAAAATTCATCAATGTTGCCTTTGTATTTTTGAGGCAGGGTGTCACGTAGCCTAAGCAAGCCTGGGACTTCTGGCTATCTTGCCTCAGCCTAAGGAGTGATGGGATTATACCTTGCTAAAGTCCTATGCTAAGCTCTTTACCGGTAGCATCATTAACTTAAAATCTCCAAGACATAAATGCTACCAGGAAAAAGAGCTTTAAAATGGAGAGAAGCGAATTCTGTCAAAGTCCATGTCCTGAGTGCACATTGGAAAAGAAGCCATCTCTGATAATTAGCTTTGTCACTTGCCACCATGGCAGGTGCCTTCCTTATCAAAGTCCTTTAATACTGTGAATCTTTCATAGAATAAAGATGGACTTGGTTTCCCCAGGCAACACCACCATGAGATCTGCCACATGCTGATTCATTACCTTTTCCATGCCCCACTTTGATCACAGGCAGCTGTCAACTCATAGTATAGAACTTCTGAGTTTCTAACCAAAAACCAGTTGAACTCTTCTGCTGGGTCCTTGCATCTAACCCTATTAGGAATCTTTACAAGCATGTCTTACCCACGAAAGCATAAAGGAGTGAAATAGTGCTCTGTAATGATCCCTTCTAGGTATGAGGCAGAAATTGCTGACAGTCTGCTTAGACGGATGCTGCCTGACAAGGTACGGTCTTGTAAGAGAGCCATCACTTGAAAGTTGTATCACACAGACAACATATATAGAGAATCAAGCCGAAAAGGACTTCCAGCTTGGGGGTCATTTCCATGAAATCATATGAGATTAAGAAAGGACAGTCTCTCTCTTTAAATGGAAGATGCTGAAATGCTGGTTTCTGACCTGGATCTGTTGTTGAAGCAAGTTGATTTTGTGTTGTTGCTGCAGAAGCTGCTGCTGCTGCCTCGCGATCTGTGGAGAAACACAGAGAACACTGACAACACAGTGAGATGAGGAGTGGGGAACAGCAGCTGTCTGCCCGTCCAAGTTAGGCCTGATGCCACCCGGGAAGATGCAAACACCACCCCTCCGTGAGCTGAGCTGTCAGCGGGTCATCCTTAAGAGGACCAAACATGACATTTGGTCTCAGTGACCACTTACACCTTGTTTGAAGCCTAAACTGTGTGACACCATCACATCAAGACACAGGAGGTTCTCAATTAGTATTCTCCAAAGCAATAACAGGCCCCTGTACTACTGACATCGCCAATCATTCTACAAACAAAGTGTTTTGCCAAAAAGAGGGGCTGCTGGGACCAATGTTCAGAGTAATCCAAGGTATCAAAGACACTAGGTTCCTGAATGAAGTTTTGAGTTGTTTTGTTTGGGGTGAATACTGTTCTCATCTTGGCCTCTCACAAACTCCCTGAACAGCCATCCTTTACATCCTCTTGTCTCTGCACACCTTTACTTCCCAGGGTCGCTATTCACCTTTATCTCTCCCATTCAGGATGTGTATAACCCCCACTCTTTCAATCTAATCAGGAGTTCCACCCTCCAACACTTTTTGGCCTTGAACTTTCTCTCCTGACTCTATAACATAACACTCTCTTCTTTTGATATAACATCACAATTAAATGTGGAGATTTTCAAAGGCTTAATGAAAATGCTATTCCTTTCTCTCTGTGTCTTCTTTCATAGACATGCCTGTGCTCATTCTCATAGCCAACACTCTTGTGTCAAGCTTTAGAGCCATGTATCCACACACATAATAAGGGATGTTTCAACTTCAACGGGCCTAAAATTTGTTGATACTTAGACCTGCACATGATCGTCTTGGGGGTTTGCCACCTCGGGGAAGAGCAGTCACTTCCCACCTACGTGCACTCAGCCCCTTCTATGTGAGCTCAGTATAATGCTCCAAGCTATGACTCCATGTAGCTTTGTATTTATTTTTAAGAATTTCCTATTCACAGGAAACATCCTAGAATACAGGGAAGCTAAACCATGTGCATGTTCTGTGCACATTTGCCAAGGTAAGTGTATATTTGCTAAGACTAAGAAGTGTAGAGACAATTTCAAATACCGTGAGATCTAGAGGAAACCCAAATGACGCAGCATCTGACCTCACAAAACTTACCACTGTGGTGTATAGCTCTATATCTTATTCTCACAAGGAATACTGGATTCTCCTATCATTTTTATTAAACAAATATTTCCTTTAGCTTCTTTATTAGAAGGTTGAGGGTGAAAGGAGAGAGGAGTGGAGTGGGTCTCCATGAATGCAGAACAGAACATGTCACTCACAGGGACAGAACAGATAGGCTATCTTATCGCCCTCATTGCTAGAGCATGAAAAGGAGCATTGCCTTTCTTCTGAAGGAAGGTAAAAAGAAGAAGAAGAAGGCTTTTGTTTGGTTGGATTATTTGCTTGTTTTTAAGAATATTACTCTCATGCTGAGTTTTAAATCTTGTCTCCAAATAACATTACTTCATTTGATACATTGATCCTTTCAGAAATACCACAAAAAGGTGTCAAGAACCTGGACATTTCAACCCCTCCCTCCTGGCTCCGGTTCTAAATCCTAGTCTAAGCTAGATGGATGTAACAACCCCCTAGCTGTTCTTTGGTTTCTGCTCTTGCTTCTCCCAGTCTATTGTAAGCTAGTGTCAATAGATATATATTTTTAAAGACATAGTATGCCATGCTATTCATCTTTTCAAAACCCTTCGGCCCCACTCAAGAGTACAAAGCAGCAACCACATCATGAGTACAAGTCCGTGCAGTCTGGTCCCCTGTTTCTCCCCTTTCATCTCCTCCTGTGCTTCATCTCTCCCCCTTTGCCATAGTTCCCCCCTAACTTCCTCTCAAACACACTGAGCAGGCTCCTACTTCTCAGGGCTATTCCTTTATCTGTGACCTCCAACAGGGACCCTCTGGCTGGGTGACCATGTAGCTTTCTTCCTCACCTTCTACAAGCCTCTGCTCAGGTGCGACCTGGTCAATCTTCCTAAGGCACCGGCAAAGAGTGGCTCTGCATATGGATCCTCACTTCCAATCCCCTACTTTGTATTTTTCA
>JAMJFZ010002307.1:3562500-3670000 GCA_026225945.1 Cricetomys ansorgei | reverse complement strand
GGGGGAAAGTCTCACAATAATCTGTCTGGAAAGGTCAGATGCACAGTGGCCTTCATCAAGGTAATCTGTGCTGTGAAACCCAAGAACAGCAAGGCCTGTGGAGGTCTAGGCAACCGGTCCATGCGAGGGGAGGGGTGTTGTGCTACTGTTTCTAAGGAGAACCACTCACTAGTCTCATTGTGGTTCCCCCTTGCTGTCTCAGATTTCAAGGGCAACTCCTAACAGTGCCATGTACAATGAATAAATACAATGAAAAAAAATTAAAACAACATTAAAATATTTCTTAATGATCCACCCTCTTGAGGGAAACAAATTAGCAGGATTGCTAAACACGGTGAATCAGAATTAATCTCTGCAGGACTGAATTCCTGAAAAGAGTGGCCTAAATTGGAGGCTTCATTCCCGGTAACAGACATGCCCTAGAACCTGTCATCACATAAACAGACACGGATTCTTAGATATGTCTACCGTGCAGACCACAGTAGAAGGGCGGCACACACCACCCTTTCTGAGCCGGGTCCTTCCTCAAAAGCGATGAACGGACATGAGCCCCCAGCAGCTGCCCTGGCATTTACCCAGTCTCAGTTGATTCTAAAATAAACCGATAAGGCTTAGAATTTTTTGACCTCCTAATCCTCGGAACCAAAAGTACTGGGTGAGTGAAATTTGTCTTTTGTACTTTGCTCAAAACTGCTTGACCGTGATTAAGCTAGAGTACTCAATCTAAAAAATAAAATAAAATAAAATAACTCCATCATGAGATGTCACTGAGGTCCTGGCACTTTCTCTGTGTAGGAAAGCCAAAGAATTTATAAAGCAAAATTCTGTGTCACCCTTCTTAAATGCGGTATTCCCTGCAGCGAGCAGTGTGCAGAAACCGAACAACATTCCCAGGAAACAAAATTCCCTTTGCCCAATGTCGGGACCATCAGTGGTGTGACATACCATTCTCTGTTAACGCACAGATTTACCTGGGCCCTGAACCAATAGGATAATCGCCCCATTTATTTCTCTCCTTCTGATGGGTGCCACAGGAGCCACACAAAACGAGACGGTGATTTGAGCGTGACTGTCGGAGAACTGTGTCCTTGGAGCACTAGCCCAACATAACCTGTTGGTTCCAGTGACGCTCAGCTACCACCTGACCTCACACAAACAGGGACAGAGCATGTGCCGAGGGATGATAAGGGCTGCAGCATGCATCCCTGGCAGGAGACGTAACTCCATTCCATTTTTGAGAAATGACAGTGGCCAATAATTAGACAATTTAATTATTCCTCTGGGTTCCACATAAAGCTAACGCAGGCGCACGCACACACGCACCAGCACCAGCTACCAATCTGCTACCTGTGGCAGCTGAAAAATATCACGGACTAAATGAAGAGTAAACAATGAGACGAGGGTCTCCAAGCGGCTGAGAAGAGGGTCTTCTGTCTACAGAGAACTGACAGCCCCGCTTGCAGAAGAAAGGGGCTGCCTCAAGGGTATGCCTGGCTCCCTTACTGTGTTTTTTTAAGTAACACTTTCATTTGCATAATAATAACCCAATTATTGTAAGATTAGGTGACAGGAATCTCATTATTGCTATTTCCACAAAACAGTCGATATTCCATTCAATATCTTTTAATGTTACTCACCTTAAAACGTAATTATTTCAATATGCCCTCATTCATCTTTAATGTAATTTTCCTTCTGAAAGACCTTACCGTAATTGTTAGCTTTTATGGAATATCTACTGTTTAAACAAGCACTTCTCCCCCTTGGTCTGCCATGAGAATGAGCTAAACCAACCGATAGCTAGAGGAGGTGTCTGCCTCAGCTCTCCACCCCCCCAAAAACTAAGTCCACCAAAAGACCAACTTGAAGCTGAGCTGAGGAAGTCTGTGGTAGCGCCCTCCACGTGCTTCCCAGCATTCCATTTCCCTGTTCTCTTTCAGTTCAAACTCCACAGAAAGCTTCTGTATATGAATTCTGCTCTTCAGGCAGCTTGGAAAGTGTTAGCAAATACATTCTGTTAAATTCGAATTATAGAATCTGCGTTCTCTTTCTTTGTGGGTTCTTGTTTTATCTTTTGTTGTTTCCCCCCCCCCACCCCAGACCACATTGTAGTAGGGGGAAAAAAAAGCCTCTGAGACAGCTGACACACCAGGGGGACCATCTGCCAGCCATAGGGTTACCTGCCATGGGCTTTTACAGTTTCAATTACAAGGTAATCCATGTGGTAAGCGGCTGGTTACAAGATTTACGGGTGGAAACAAAGCAGGAGAGAGAATGGAGAGGGAGACATTAGCGACTACAGGGCCATACCTGCTCCCACTTCAAATGATATGAAAATCAATGTTTGGAGAAGACAGTCGTTTGATTGTGTCCTTGGAGGAAAGACATCAAAGGGCTGTGGTCTGGATTCTGGAGTTAACAGTCCTTGACCCTGTGACACACCCTCCCCAACAGCACTGTCTTCTGAGTGTGGACCCCTCCACAGTTAAGAGAGAAGGTGTTTTCCGTGTGGCTGTCTCATGCTCATCTCTCTAGATGCTCTGGCCCACAGCATCCTCATGGTTTTTTGAACCATCAATCATAGCCTCATATCACTCAGCCACTGGAGACCACACTGCGCACTGCACGCGTACCTTCCTAGTCTGTGAAGAAGCCCAGAGCCTGCCAATCAGTCTCTTCATTCGTTTCCTCCTGCTTGTGGATTTTGTTGTTTTTATCCCGATTTGATATTTTGAGACAAGATCTCTCTGTGTAACTCAGACTAGCCTGTTATTCACTATGTAGCCTAAGCTAGTCTCAAAATCACGGCAACCTTCCTGCCTCAGTCTCTGGAATGCTGGGATAACAGCTACGAGGCCATAAGCCTGGCCTGTTTCTGCATATTTAATGAATTTTTCAGGTACTTGCTCTGAGCTTTGCCATTTTCTTCAAACATGAGGCAACCACTGCTCTTTAAAATGAGTTTTGGTATTATAAGTCACATTCTAGCCAAACAGAGAATATCTGGTTTAATCAACTTTTTACTGGAAGTCTGCTATATAAGTTATTCTCAAGTCCCTAGGCTGCCCGTGCGATATGGGGCTGACTGACAAGGCTGTGGGTCAGACACCTCTCAGTCCCCAGTCTTCCCCTTGAGAGATGACTCAACCAACAGTGCATATTTGAAGTCACCATGCAGTGGGAGCTACAACCCAGGTCTCCAAGCTATGGTCTGAGCACTTCTATGAAGTCTTACCCAATTACCCAACATCCTCCAGGGCAGTTGATTCTTCTTCCTCTATTACTGCCTGAAGTTTAAGACTACCTATATGATGATTAAAAGCATAATTTAACTGTAATATGCAAATATGTATAAGCCATCTCATCTTCATGCGGGGTAAGAGGCCTGGGGGTATGCACATATGTGTATGTACGTGCAGGTGGAGGCCAGTGTTGGGTATCTTCCTTAGTCAACCCCCTCTTTACTTCTTGAGGCAAAGCCTCTCACACTGAACCTGGAATCCAACAATTCAGGAAGACCAGCTGCTCAGTGAGCTCCAAGGATACTCCTGTGTCTGCATCCCTAGCATGGATATTTGTGACCAGCTGTTTTACTTGGGTGCCGGGGATCTGAACTAGGGTCCTCGGGATCTGAACTAGGGTCCTTGTGCTTGCAGAGCAAGCACTTTGCTACTCACCAAGTTATCTTCCCAGCCCCATAAGCAGCAGTATATGAGGAAAGTCCCTGGACAGTCCAGTACCGACCATGCCTGTCCTGTTAACAGTGTGCCTGGAATAGTTGTTACAGAAGTCCCCAAAGGTTATGCAATGGAAGACTTCTGTCAGACTCTCTCGCTATAACCCTCACCTTCTTGCATGGTAACTTTCTGCTTCAGTCTCTTCCAGAAAAGAAACAGTTCCCACAAAAAAACAACTTCTCTACCCCACATCACAAAGAAGGGTGCCTAGCCAATCTTAATTGCTCATACATATATGTAGATTTGAATTGCTTGTAGAGTAAAAGGGGGCGGTATGTTTATCTAAAATGTGACAGGTCACTTGGACTCTAGTGAAGATGGAAGCAGTTTTCCCTGTCTTCATGAGTTACTTTCAGTGCGTGAGATTGCATCTGTGAGGGTATAGAATAAATAAATACAGTAGGGTTAAGATTTCCGATGGCTGAAATGTGAGTTTTTGTGGGGATTAATTAGTGGCAATCTTTCATCTGCCTCTATTCAGCGTGTACACCGTATATCTGCTATGCATCGGAGGACAGCTGCCATTCTATTTACAGCCCCATCTAAAAACGGCAACATTAAATCCATCTTCCATCTCTCTGAGGTCTTTGCAAACGCAGAATCAACTCAGATGTTCTGTTTTAGAGCAAAATATATGAGGTGTGAATGTGTGTAACAGTAAAAGACTAACTGGCAGAGATCTGCAGTGGTGGAAGTAGCCACCAGGGCTTGATAAAACATCCCTACCTTTCCTAGCTCAGGAAAAAGCTAGGGAAAAAAAAAAACTGGAAAAAACATCAGGGGGCAAATTAAAAAGGAGGGCAACAGTGCCCTCCCACCCCTACACGCGGAAGGCTCAGAACCCAAATATTGATTTTTCAGGCTTTTGTTGTTGGCTGTAGAGACTTGGGACTAGGACTAAAAAACAAATGGCAGAGGTGTGAGCCCACAGAACTTCCAGCCCAGCTCTGCAGCCCAGGCTCTGTCAAGGTGAGTTAAAAGTGATCTTTCAGGATGAGAAAGAAAGGGAAAGCTGTGTGTTAGTGTGGACACTACACTGCATGTTAGTTAACACATCAGAACACTGCACTGTGTGTTAGTTACATATAGGTACACTGCATTGTGTGTTAGTTACACATTGAGACCCTGCACTGTGTGTTAGTTACACATTGAGACCCTGCACTGTGTGTTAGTTACACATTGAGACCCTGCACTGTGTGTTAGTTACACATTGAGACCCTGCACTGTGTGTTAGTTACACATCGAGACCCTGCACTGTGTGTTAGTTACACATTGAGACCCTGCACTGTGTGTTAGTTACATACTGGACATACTTGACAACTATTGTCAGAAGAGGCAAAATCTTGGATTTTATAATCAAACAACTCTAATTCCCCTGACCCATCTGAACAACCAAGAACGTTCATAGTCCGGGTGTTGCCCTTCCATTCAATGTTTTGGAGGTACGGACCCCTGCTTCCCCAAGCTGCAAGTCCACTTTTAAGTCATACGCAGGCAGACAGGAAAAGAGAAAGGCGAGAGACATTGCGAGAGACAACTTGCCAGGATCAGTCATCAAAATTGTTCTTCAAGAAATAAGCAAAAATGAGTTTGCCCATCAGGTATTAAGACGGATGACTAAGTAGGAAAGCCATCCTCCCATAAAACATTGGGAAGCCTGGGGAAAAGCACGGACCCTGAACAGTAGCAAGGACACAGGGAATTTGAAGTACACTAAGGTTTACACAAAAGTGCTACAGATTCTTAGTTGTGTGACCTCGAGGAAGATACAGGATCGTTTTGTGCCTTATTCACATGTTATAAAGAGCAAGTCAGTGTGGGTCAGGTTATTGGACATGGCACGCTTTGTAATAGACAAATATTGCTGGCCCCTGGCTCTCAGTAAGCTAATGATGAAAATCTTTTGCTCAAATGGGGATGGATGGTGGAGTTTTATGAAAGTTTCTACAATAAATGGTTTATTTACTCTGTGCTACTATCTGATCAAGCTGACTTCCCTAGGATATGTCCACGAATGTGTGTATATGTATGTACATACACGCATACACACGTACATAAGCATATATTTGCTATTATACATGAGCACCTTGCCTCCAACTCAAAACTAGAGTCTTGTCACAAGGTCTTTTCTAGATTGTTCGGTGCCTGAAGGCGATAAGCCTGTAGGTGTGATTCTGCCAGTCTATCCCTCTACACTACTGAACTTCCCTAAACAAACTAAAGTTAAATGTGCATAAGGATAACATCCAATGAAATGGGTTACCCACATGCCACGGCTGTCAAAGGACGGCTCAATAGATGTGCAAACGAGACTCTGCTGCCTACTGTGGGAATTTTTATAGGTGAAATTGAAATCACTGCTTATCAAATTTTCACATGTGATATTTGAACTAAAGAAATCAGGATCAGACTCAGGGGCGAACCTATATACTATTATTTTACTAAATGGACATAGTAGCAAACCAGTGAAGATCTCAGGCCTCTTCAAAAAAGCCTCTTCGTACAGTGGAAGGTGGTTAATGCAGAAACTCACAACTGGCCGAAGTACAGAGAGTATGTGACTGCAGAACACTCAGCCACAATGGGGCATCTGTAGCACTCCCCTCCGTAAACCCTCAGGGACCATCTGAGGAGACAGAGAGATAGAAATAGCCAGAGGTCAGGGAGGACCAGAGCAAAACAGTGTCTTCTGGACGTGACCAGGCAGTTTCACTCAGCAGCTGTGGCTGCTGGCACACCACCTGCACAAGAACAAGCCAGTCAACATTCTAGTGTCGAACTGGAAGGGGTTTTGTGAGCCCCATCTCTAACTGAGGAACTATGGACAACTGATGGCTTCTGAAGCAGGTGAGTCTGTTTTCTTTAAGGGTGGGGGTCCTATTAGTTTACCTATGCTCCAGGGAATGGTCCCACATTCAGAAGTATATTGGCAGCACAAATTGGAGTCGATGGTTATTAAATTCAAAACAAATAAACAAACAAAAAGATACGAGGTAAGGGTAAGGAGGTTGGGTGGATCTAGGAGGGCTTAAGGGGAAAAGTTTGGGGTAAATATGGTTAAAATGTGTAAAATTCTCCAACAAATAAAATACGTATTTTAAAAAATCACTGTGATTTCCCCCTTCATCTAAACCCACTGATAGAGATCTTAGCATGTGCATTATCCTGAAATGTGCATTATCATCAACCATTGACTTAACTTCTGGACAACCTCAATGTTCAGTTTAAGTATACATCAATAACCTATTGACACAAATGCCAAAAATTGAAGAATGGACAGTGTACAACACACATGTGTCTCTGAAAGAAATACGTTTTACAATTTTTGTCAAATTGCTCAAATTGTCAAATCTTTCTCATCATTAATCTTCAGCATTTGCTGGCTGGTGAAGCTTCCAGAAAGTCTGACTTCAAATGGCCACAAGACATTCAAAATATAGCTATAAAGTGGCCCATCCACACCTTTATTACTGCAGAGACAATCATTTCTTCAATCACAAGTCACCAGACAATCACAAGTCACCAGAACCACATTGTATTTAAGTAGATTTTAAATCTGTGTGGCTTATGGATGTGTATGCTTTATATGTGGCTTGTTAAACTTAAGAGCACGTATAAAAATTCAAATAAATATCCACTCTATGAAATTAGAGTAAGATTAAAAACGATGAGAGACACACTGCACAGATACATTTTTATGGTGAGAACAGGGGTCTGTCCGGCCACCACCAGGAGGGCAGTTTGTTCTGGGAGTCATACAATCCTTCTCTAATATTTCAGTTTTTATTATTGAGAAATAACCAACAACCTCTTTCTGTTATTAAAGAGGTATCTGTCTTGCACATAACTTATTTTCAATGAGTAGTCACCAAGTGAAACTGTAAACAGTAAGTCTTAGGTCAGCCATCACCAGTGATGGCCTTACTTAGGTCAAGACATTGAGCAAGATAATGAAGCTCTTGCTTCCAGTCAGCTTGCCAGAGTTCTGATTGCAGGATCATGAAAATTTTTTATAAAAAGTCAACTGAATTACAGAAGAAATCTTTATGTATGAAAATTGTATAAAATTATTATCATTTTTATATTGAAACTCAATCAAAATGTGGCCCTGTTCTGGAAGAGGATGCCATCATGTACCTTCCACGCCACAGAAAGGGCAACACTACAGAGGATTATCATAAGATTTTCAAAAGACTTTGTACTGGGTGGTTGTTCACTATAAACCAGGCAAGACACACATCTGCTCTGCCTACACCTGGGATGACTAACGGGGGCTAGAGTCATCGATTAGGGGAAACCCCCAATATCACAGAAACTAAAAGCAATAAAACTGGACCTGTATTTCAGGACCTTCAAGTTAGGAGCCTGTGAGCTCTGACCCCAACAGCAAGGGTCCTTCAGAGGCTGGTGTCAGTAGCCTGGGGATGAACTAACCCAGAAGCTTCTCTCCATTGCCTTTGTTGGTCTCAGTGGTGTGTAACTAGTGCTGTGTTTTGAGTGTGAAGTGCTGTCCACAGGATCATGCGAGAGAAGACTTGACCACCATCTGGTTGTGCTGGTTTGGGAAACTGAGGAAAGTTGTGGAGATGGGACTGAGTTGCAAGCTTTCATGACTCCCTCCCTCTCCTCTCCCTCCTTAATCTTCTCTTCCTCCCCCTCTCCCTCTTCCTGTCTCCTTCCTTTTCTCCATCCCTCTTTTGTTCTTTCCTCTTCCTCTTGAGTCAGAATCTACACATTATAGCATTAAGCTATCCTTCAACTCGGCGTTCTCCTGCCTTGGCCTCCCAAGGGCCAAGTTTACTTCCAGGTCTGTATTTTTTAATTCTTCTATAATACCTCATAGTTTTAGAACCATATATGACCCGATGGTTTTAGATGGTTAAAATGATGTTGAAGCTTTTGTTCTATGTGAAATGAATGATCAAAAAGTTAGTTGTGTTTAGCAGAAATCTCTAGAAAATTAATTTTCAATTAATAAGATCGTTGTTGGGTGGACTGGAGAAGAAGTCTCAGTAACTGGACTTTTGATGCTCCTGAGGAGAATTGTGGGAAATGATTTGATAGGGGCATTCACTCCATGTAGGATAAACTCTGAGACTAGGTACTACAGAGTTCTAAGCATAAACATTTCATTAAAGATAGCAGTGTGGTGATAAACTTTCTTTGATGGTTCCTATGTAAAATATACAGAGGAGACAAAAGGAGCATGTTATCACAGGGAGTATTAAAATCCTCATGTGTCCAGAACCATGGCAGGGTAGCAGCCCCACTCCTCATCCTTCTGAGGCTGTCCTGAATGTTGCCAGGATTTGGTGGAGACAGAAGTGACAACTGTAAGCATAGAATATGTAGAAAAACACTACAAAGAAGTTAGGGTATAGACCAGTTGGTAGAGGGCTTACCTGGTGTGCAAGAAGCCCCAGCACCAAATAAAACAAATTTGAGATGCATGCCTGTAACTCCAGAACCCCAAAGATGAGGCAGGAAGATCAGAAATTGGGAACTGAAAAAGCTGGAACTCAAAGCAAAACCACAAAGTGCTCTAAGTCAGCGGTTCTCAACCTGTGGGTCTCAACTCTTTTCTTGGGGGTCGCCTAAGACCACCTGCATATCAGATATTTACATTACGATTCATAACAGTAGCAAAGCTACAGTTATGAAGTAGTAACAAAAATAATTTTATGGTTGGGCGGGGGGGGTCACCACAACATGCACTGTATGAAACTGTCTCAGCATTAGGAAGGTTGGGAGCCACTGCTCTAAGGGAAAGATTTAATTTGTGAACCTAGGGATCATAGACATTGAGGTAGCAGTTGAGTCAAAAGGGCGGGGACAGAACTGTGACCATGGCCAGACCATTGGCAGAAGAGAGTGTAGGTGTGACCACAGACCAGAGGGGAATATGAATAGATGGGGAAGTCCAGCAGGGCATGGCTGCCAGGGAAAAGTGGCATGGGGAGGGGCCAGGGTAACCAGGCAAGCACAGCAACACAGAAGAGCATGCGGACTGGCAGGAGACCAGAACAAGCGAAAAAGGACAGCTGGGCTGTTGCCCCTCTGTGATCCCAGCACTCAGAAGGCCAAGGCACGAGTATTATCTTGTGTTTGAGGCCATTCCAGGCTACATAGAAATTCCCTGCCAGTTAGGGCTATAGAGCGAGACCTTGTCTCAAAAGCAGAACAGAAGTGTGAAACCCTCACAGATACCAAGTCAGACGTGTGTACCGGCTTGCAGATCAGGAAGTCGCTCCGATCTTGGCTGCGGTAGCATAAAGGACACTGTGGGGTTAGAATGAAGTCACAGTGGGAGGAAAGGGAGGCAGAGGAGAGAAACTGAGGACAAGCTTATGCAGTGTGGAAACTGGTCAATATGCTGGAAGAAGAGGCAAAGATGGCCATTAGTAAATGTGCTTTGAGCTTTGGGTTCTCTGCCAGGAGGAAAGTGTTTCCCGTGTCCTGCCAAACTTTGTTGAAATCTATAAACTAACCATTCCCACTCCCCAAGGTATGCACCGCTGTACCTGTGGCAGCCTGCATCTCACATATGCAGGTATGGTTTCGCTAATTTTTTCTTACCCTCTCCCAACTAGGAAAAGAATTCTCATTTCGCAGACTCCACCTGCAGGTATTTGCACTACAGCTAACCACCTCTGCACCAAAGGGGAATGTACCCAACTGCAGCATAAGCCAAGCACAGGCCAGCTTATGGGAGCACCCTGACTCCTTGGCCACCATGACTGACCCAGGTCCCTAAAAGAATCAAAATATCATGCACCCCTTTCCCAGGAGTCGTTAACTAGCACAACACAGCCCAGGGTGCTTCCAGAAGCAGCTGGGACAGGGTAAAGGGATGTGCCTTGTCTGATGGCTTTCTCTGAAGCTATCTGCCTGTAGAGAGTCCTGGGAGTCAGTCGGTCTCGGGAGTTATTCCAGAGCACAGTGTTGGAGGCCTCGTTCTGAGTCTTGCACCCACGTGAACCTCTCTGGTAGATAAATGGCGCCGAAGAAGTTATTGAGCTAAAGAGATCCGGAGTCTCAGAGTCGCGAGTTCAAATTCAGCAATCAGCCAATGAGATCACAGTGAGTAAAATAGGAGTTAAGATCTACTTCCCCCAGCCCATCTGTCTGTCTGTCTGTCTGTCTGTCTGTATGCCAGGCTATCCTAAGCATGCTTATAACTGCCTCATTTCCCCAGTTCAACATCTGCAGTGTCTGTTCACTCAAGCAGAATGAAAGAAACACCAGAAGCAGCACACACAGACCCGGAGATAATTTACCTATGAAGACTCAATATTCTGGGAGAAGGTTGAAACTGCAGTAAAAATAAATGAAGGCAAAGCTTACTGGTCAGCATACTTCCTCAGGTCAAAATATACCTGTGCATAGGCCTCACCCATGCTGCCTCTGCAACAGGCTTCTACCAAAGAAGAGAATGTCTTCCCCAGTACGACCAGAGTCGAATCTTCATTGCCAAATAAATGAAGAATAGGTGAAGAAGCAGTGGAGAGAATGCCTTCCCTTCCTGGGACCCTCACTATTGTACTTAGCCAGCAGCCAAGGCGGGCTTTCTCAGGTAGGGGTGCTCTTCTGAGCTGGGCCTATTTAGATGAGCGGGCTGGGGTTCACAGGTGTGGGCAAGACTGTAGATGGATTGAAGAATCTCTCAGCCCTGTGTGACATCAGTTCTACTTCCTCTTGCTGTCTCCTTCGGATGGGGAATTCTTCAATATAGGAATGAGGGAGAGAGGCAGAGCAGAATCCCTCTGAGCCTCGTCTACACACACAAGATCCAGACCACTGCCAAGAGACCACTACTTTTTTTTCTACTGACAAAGGTGTGGCACTTTCTGACCTTCTATCATTGCCTATTGAACAGAGGTCAACAGTCCAACCCTGTACCGTCCATACACCAAGACACACACAGACATCCCACCATACATACTCATGGGGAAGGAGGCAAAAGAAATAGATGATCCTGCTTAGTCTCCTTCGCAGGAAGCTTCATTCCCACACTAGTCATAAGCTTTACTACAACCTACCCTCTTCTTGCCTCCCGGGCCCTCACAAGGTTACTGGGAATTGAAGAGTGGATTTCCTAGCAAATCTTGGACTCATGGTTTGAGCCATGTGATTCTTCGCCCTTTGGAGCCCTGTAGCAGCTGAGACAACATAGTAAGTCAGAGTTAATGTCTCAGGAGAGGTCTCCCACTCTCTACAGCTTTGCTTCCTATGGGCCATTACCAAAAGTCAAGTACCATCTGAAACTTTTAAATGAAAAATTCCAGAAATGAACCATTCTTTAGTTTTCAATCATATGCCATTCTGGGAAACGTGATAAAACTTCACGCTGCCCTATTTTCTCTGCTCAGTGTATCCAAGCTGTATACACTACCCGCCCAGTCCTCACTTATTAATAGTCATCAAGTAATTAGGGAGACTGCCACAGAAGCACAAGACTTATTCTTAAGTAATTGATTTTACTTAATAATGACTCCAACATGCAAAAGACATGATGTTGATAATTTGGGCATCTTAAAGAGAAACCTTAAAGTGTACCTATGTGAAAGAATAAAAGTTCTCCAATTAATGAGGAAGGGAAAAAAATCATGTGGAAGTTGCTAAATCTACAGTTAAGTCATTGCTACTAACTGCTTATTGCATTTAACTTACAAATTAAACTTTATTATAGGTCCAGAAGGACGGCCAGGGAAATGGTACCCAAAGAACTCAGCAGGATCTATCTATCTATCTATCTATCAGAGACTCACGCATCCGCTCAGGTCCTGAGACATTCCTGGAAGACAAAATTGGATTGCTATGTAGGAGCAATCGCTGAATACCCTAGTTGCACACAAACAGTGCTTTGCTGTGACTTGGGCTACATCACAGAATCAAAATTTACATGGGATCCTTCCAAAAAGAATTGCCTGAGAATACAAGCCGGGTAATTCTCTCTATGTGTCCCTGTGTCTGTGTGTAGGTGGATACACATGTGTCCGTTTGGAAGCCAGATATCAACTTTAGGTGCCATACCTCAGGAGCCAATCATCTTGTTTTTGGAGACAGGGTTCCTTACTGGGCCTTGGAGAGTTGCTAATTTGGCTAGGTTGCGAGCCCAGGAATATCTGCCCTCCCTCCTCTCTCTCTCATTCTCTCTCTCTCTCTCTCTCTTTCTCTCTCTCTTTCTCTCACTCTCTCACCCTCCACTCCCGCTTCTCAACACTGGGATTACAAGTGCACACCACCATGCCTGGCTTTTTTTTGTTTCCCATCTGTATTCTGATGATCAAAATCAGCTCTTCATGTTAGCAAGCAAGCACCTTACCAAGTAAGCCATCCCCCAGCCCCACGTTGGGTGATTCTCATTAAGGAACGTATTCATTCACCTTTATCAGGTGGATGGATTGAATGAAAACTCCAGGTCTGATTTATTCTCAGCCTTTCTCTGCACACTTCGCTGAGAAGAAACAATGACTTTCTAGAAGAGCACCCTACCCAAAGAGGTAAAGAGAAATATGGAGTGGGGGAGATCCCTTCTTCTGCCCTTGAGCAGCAACAACTATTTCTCTCCACCACCCTGCACTGCATACGTGACAATGGGCTGTTCCCTTGTATCTTACTTGGCACTTATGCAGTCCTCCTCCATCCCACCTAATCTTCCTCCTCCTGCACACGCAGAATTCCTGACTCTCCTTAAGTATGTACAAATCATCATATAGACCCTTCAAAGCAAGCCCCATGTTGCAACCTGGACTAGCAGAACACAAGTGTTTTCACTACTTAATATAATCTGAGCTTACTTTTAGCACCGTTTACAACCAAGTGTTCCTCCCTCCCCCCTGTCTAAAGTGGCTGTGGCATTCTGGGGCAGCCTGCTAGAGGCACAAGTTCACAGTAAGTTCAGAAGAAAGGAATGTTCAAAGAAAACCAAACCCAAAGCATCATGGGTAGTGATATGGAATGTTGACAAAACAATGATAAACAATAGGGGAAAAAAGAAATAATTAAGTGCTCTAAAGCCCTGTATCAGCATCTTCGGCTAAGTTTGTTAGGAAATTGTTTTATTGTGTGTGGTTTCATGGAGAGATACCAACCCAGCCTGGCAAGTAGCGTTCTGCAAGCGTAATAATTGTAAAACTTTTTTTTTTGTTGTTGCTGTAATAAAAAAGAAAATGGGCAAATATGTCTGCCTGAGATAAGACTTTCTGAAGAAAATATAATACATGGAAATCCTTTCTTGAAGTGCTTTGTGGATTTACGGAGGTAGGAAACTTAACACACTGGAGTTACAATAAACACTGGAGTCTAAACAAGGTGTGAAAAATTGGACTACTCGCCTCCACGGCTTGAGAGAGAAGCAGAGGAAAGCGCCCAGGAAAGAAAGGAAGCAGACACTTATCGCTATGGTACTTAAAGGCACCTGTGGCAAATCTCCGAGCTGCTGAGATGTGTAACAGGGGATGACTTAATCCACAGGCTAGAAAGCAGTCCTGCCCCTAGTGCCTGGTGTAGCTCTGGTGACAGGGAGCCTCACACTTTTTATTATGAGCACTCACTCACTCATTCAGCCACCCACTTTTTAGTTCATGCATTACCTAGATGCTAGATTATTGGGAGGGGACAGGGTATGAAAAACTTCCCATTAGCTAGTTAAGTGGTGTATGCCTTTGTCTCGGCACTTAGCTCTCAGGAAACAGAGGCAGGCAGACCTCTGTGGAGAGATTGAGGCCAGCCTGGTCTGCATAGAAAGTTCCAGATCAACTGGCCCACGTAGCGAGACTCTTTCTCTTAAACAAATAACAGACAAAAACCCTTCCCTGTATCTATAAACATTCACGAGCAGAAAGACTGATAAACACACTAATTAAATTAATATATGGCATAGTCAAAGCTGGTTCCAATTAGGGAGGAAAACTGATTTTTTTTTTTGAGGTTAGAATGGGACTCCTAAGCACATCAGACTGGTGGGGGTGTCAGGAAACTGGTACTTCTTTAGCAGGAGTAAATTCAAGGACTCTAAGGAAGGAACCATCCCACCATTCAAACAAAAATCAAGGGAGCCAGTGTGGCTGGTGGCGACCAAGCCAGAGGCAGGAGAGTTTGTGAGTCAAAGGGACCTGTGATTTCAGTAATTAGGAGGCTGAGGCAGGAGGACTGTGGTGAGCCTGAGGTCAGCCTGGGTTAAATAGTGAGTTGTGGGTTAGCCTGGGCTACAGTACAAATCCCAGTTAGTTTTTAACTAACAAACAGGAATTTAAAAAAATAAAGTAACCCAAGAGCAGGCTAGACCCTTTGTTTAGAAAGAGGAAGGAAGCTTGGGAGAATTATGCATGATGTAACATGTGGTAGGCATTTGTTTCCAAGAATAATTATAATGTATTTTTTTAACTTTTTTAAGATTATGGAACATGTTTAAAAACATTTTTGGGCCTCGGAATGAATGTACAATAATAAAAGGGGAGAAAGGAAAGATAGAAACAAGAAACTAAAATGTGACCACCACAAGATCACCTCCCTTCCAGGGACACCTGAGGAAGCCACAAAGATTCAGGGACTCCTATCATGCTTTGTTGAAAATCACTGACTGAATTCACATCTCCAGCCCATGGGACTGTTTGCAAACTAAGCCAACTGATCCTGTCACATCTCAGGGAGGCGATTTACTTCTTTACATAAACTGGGTTCCTACAGAGAAAACAAAGGCTCAGCTCTGTGGCCGTCCGTCAAGTGTCTGTTCGGCACACGGAGGATGCTAGCAGGCAGATGAGTTGTCATATTTGAAAGATGTTAGCTACAAAAGATCTGGCTAGCTATGGGAGAGTGCTAGTTCCTGGGGGCTACACGGCGGTCAGTATGGGCTCAGAGAAGATCATATTGCTCATTATCAGTGTGACTGGTTGAAACTCAAGTTTCCATCACTAGAAAAAAAATGTTTAACTGGAGCACAGAAGTCAGCTTTCCCACTAGCCCTTCTATGTAGCACTTCACAGGATAGCTACAAAAACGCAGTTTCCTGTCCCCAAAGAAGAAAAGAATTGCTCAACGATTTCACCAAGTGATTCCAAAAGTGTATCCTATTACCTTAGCATTTGAGGGACTAGAGATTGGACTCAGGACTTTGCACTGAAATTCACTGTCAGCACAAAGAAACTAGCAGTCTTTAATCAGAGTGTACTGTCCCCCCCTCTCGCTCGCGCGCACGTGTGCGCGCGCGCGCGCGTGTGTGTGTGTGTGTGTGTGTGTGTGTGTGTGTGTACATTATTGCCAAAAATTAGTTAGAGTGAAAAACAAAATAGCTATTCAGGACTTGGGCCAAGAAAGTCAACACGATGCTTCCAGGGTGGACTCAAAGTCTTTCACCACTCTTTTAATAAGGAATGGGACCTGAAACACACCTGCCTCCACGTGTAGGAGGCACTGTCCTGTTCTGTCCCCACAGCTGATGGTCCACCCTTCTGTATGAAGCTCTCGCTGCCCTGGCAGCAGTAGCTCAGCTAACAACAGCTTTCGGCTGAGCACCTGTCTGAATACTGCTTTGGCTGAAGTAATCTGTCTGTCTTCCCCCTTTGCCACCCGTGGGACTGCTAAGGTCTGATCGCTGCTAAATGGCGAGGTCTTTGGACATCCCGCAGCCTCTGTTGCAGAGCACTGACACCCCCAAACCTCTCATAGAGTCCGTTGGGACCTCCACTGCAGTTGTCTGTTTGGATTCACCCTTCTACCTACATAGCCTGCATCCCCAGGCCCCCAATCATTCCCAAGAACACACCACCCCAAAATCCACAGACACAAATATCAGAGGCATGGAGTATATTCCTAAAGGAAGCTGACCACAGTTATACCGCTTTGGGAATAAACATTAAATGGAACATTTAACATTTCCATTGTCTGAAAGAATTAAAATTGGAAGGGAGAAAAAGATTCTACTGGATAAGAGGCGCGGACACGTTAGATTCTAAGGCAATTCCCATTGTAACTGGAAGTACGTTACAAGGACGTTCATACGAAATGCTTATTTCATAAGGTAGTTAAAGTGATAGCCAATTATCGGGTTAAGTGAGAAATTGTCAATTAGTGATTTGACAGTGACTGTGAAGTGCCATGGAACTCATGTGAGCTACACACGGTCAAACCTAAGCCATCAGGTGCAGCTATTTAGTCAGACTCCTCCATAGAGCAAACTATAATGTTCGCTGGTTATTTTTTAAGCTATTTAACTATGTGCTAGCCCAAGGACTGTAAACAATAATTGTAGAGAGGGAAAATGTAAATTTTGTATGAGGACAATTGGCTTTTATGTAGATCCAAAGATACATTCTGCATGGGTTATTACCAAGGAAGTGACGTTTGAGTAATAAAGCCAGGAAAGTGAGTGCATAAGGAATCCGAATGGTCTGGACTGGCAGCATGAAGAATACTTCAAATAGAGCTGGGTGTGGTGGTGACACATGCCTGCAATCCCAGCACTGAGGGGAGACTGGGGCAGGAGGATTGGTGTAAGTTCAAGGCCAGCTCAGATTGTAGAATAAAACTCTCTCTAACAAAAGAAAGAAAGAAAAAGAAAAGGAAAAGGGAAAAGGAAAAGAAGGATGAGGTAGGAGCAGTGGTATCTATGGTGACTTCTGGAAGATGATTCAATGAGTTTGGGTCCCCAAACCTGAGCATGGCAACACCTGCCTATAATACCAGCACTGGGGCTCGGAGATGCGCAGATCCTATGACTTACTGACTCTTCTGGCTAACTGAAATGGGGAGCTTCAGATTCAGTGAATAGACACTATCTCAAAAATAAATAAAATAAACAAACAAGAAAAAGGAACAAAAGGAAAAAAGTGGAAGGCAATTGATTGATAGACTTAAAAGCAAAGGAGAAAGGCAAATGCCATGTTATCAAAAGACACAAAGCCAACGTGGGATGCTGGAGAGAATGCTCAGCAGTGAAGAGCGGTGGCTGCTCTTGCAGAAGACCCACGTTTGTTTCTCTGGACCAACACGATAATTCACAACTGTCTGTAACTCCAGTTCCAGAGGATCAGGCACCTTCCTCTGGCCTCCCCAGGCACCAGGCATGCACATGGTACAGACATACTTTCAGGGACAACGCTTATACAAATGAAATAAAATACAACTAAAATGATAGTAATAAAAAACAAAACAACCTGAAAGAGTTCCCCCACTGGCCAGAGCTGAACAGCTAGATCAACAAGCACGTAATGCCACTGAGTTATAATCTGAAGGACCAGCTAATACCCAGGAGAACAATGGCTGTGGGGGGTCACAGAACAGATTCAGTAAATGGGCCAAAGGGAAGACCCTTTGTGAGGACTCTCAGTCATTTCTGCACAGATCTCCCTCAAGGAGGCTCAAGTCACCTCTGGGGCATGTGTGCTTTCCCACAGCGCAGTCTGAAAGGGTGACTAGACAAACTCCACACAGAAACAAGTGGTCGCAAACAGCCATGGGATAGTCAGAGGGGAGGCAGAGAGCTAAAGGTGGGGGTAAATGGAGAGGGTGTTTCCAAGTGACCGGAAAGCATGGAGTGGGGTGAAGAGGAACCAGCTGAGGGAGAGGAGGAAGAAAGTGGACAGACAGTGTGGGGGACAACGAATGATAACACTTTGGTATGAAGATGCCATGATGAAACCCCCTATTTTATATACCAACCTAAAGGGAAAAATCAATGAAAGGAAAATAAAACCAAAGGAGAGTTCCAGAAAATACCACTAGAGACATGAAGAGCAGAAAGCACCAGAGACCCTGCTGCCATCATGACAGGACCAGGAAACGTGGAGGCTGGGTGCAATGAGTTATCCTGAATGGGGAAGAGGGACACTGGGACAGTGAACTGAGGAAATCTGAACTGAGCCTGAGCTCAGTTAACGCTAATGGCCAGGCAGTGGGACACCACCTGCGTCAAACTTTCACAGGGCTCTAAGATGGAGAGTCAATACAGGCAACAAGAGGCAGCATTTAAAAGATCCCTCTCCTGTCCTCACAGCTTTTCTCTCAGTCTAAAACTATTGTAAAGTAGTTTATAGTTCGAGAAAGTCCTAAGTGCAGCAGATCGTCTCCCACCAACAGACATTAGCATTGGCAGCTCTGCTCGGTCTGACAAAGCATGTATAGGAATGGAAGAGAAACAAAATCCCCCTAAGCAACTTACTTAATCCAGCGACACAGGCTATACGCTCACCTCTGGGTGGACCTGTTGGGAAACATGTAGCCATATGGTTCTGCCTTTACAAGCCCCTGCAAATTACAACTCCTGGCCATTTGGTGGAACCCCAGGATGTGACTCAGGCCCTGTCTATGGGAACCTCCACGTGGTACTGGCCAGTGTCCACCATTACCTGCCAGTATTGAAGCTTGTTTTAAAATTAACTCAAAAGTTGTGATATCTGTGTTTTTCTCAGCTGTTTTGGGATTAACACATATCCACAGGACTATAAGAAATGCCAAGGTCAGACACAGGGGAGAACACAGACTCTTGACTCGGGGAAGTGACCAAACTAGACAGGAGGCTTCAAGAAATGTCACATGACAAGCATCCAAAAGTTCTAGGTACACATCATACAGTAACTATCTCTACATTGGAGGTAATTACAAGAAGTGTAGTTTGCAATTGTTTCCTGAATTTCAGGTTACAGTTAGGCTGGGGAAATAGCTCAGCTAGTAACGTGCTTACTGTGCATGCCTAAGGACCCAAGTTCAATGCTCAGAGCCCACAAAATCACCAGGCAAGGCCCGGCAATGGCACACATCTTTAATCTCAGCACTCGGGAGGCAGAGGCAGGCGGATGTCTGTAAGTTGGAGGCCAGCCTGGTCTACAGAGTGAGTTCCAGGACAGCCAGGGCTACAACACAGTCTTGACAAACAAAAACAAACAACAACAACAACAACAAAAAACCCCACCAGGCAATGATGGTCTGTCCATATAATCCCAGTGTTCCAGAGGTAGAGAGAGGTAGATACATCCCTGGGGCTCCCTGGCTAGCCAACATAGCCTACTTGGTGAGCTCCAAGTCAAAATCCAAGGTAGACGGCTACTGAGTAATATGTGAGGTCAAACTCAGGGCTCTGTCCACACGCATACAGATACACATATTCTCCTCCCTACATACCTGAACAAAGAGAACTATAGTTGGAAGATTTACTCACGAAAACGAAGGGTGTGATATACACCTGGCAGCACCTGCTGCCAAGTCAGCAAGGCCCACCCACAGCAATGTTGGAGCACAGGACATTGCTCTAGACAGAAACTTTAAACTTCCAGCTTCTCCACAGCACTTGATGATGGGAGAAAGCTAGCAATGTCCCAAGAGCCCCCTAGACAGTAGTATTTCTACACTACAGTCACAAACGATTCACAAACTATTTGTTTATTTTGCCTTTTTTTTGAAATATATTTTAATGGTAACTAGATCTTCTCCAATTTATTAATTAGTAACATGGGCTGCTCTATCCAGACTCAAGTCAGCTTTTAAAATTTCGACCCCACAACTTTCCAGTGAATCTCATTTCTCACTTGACATACTTTTTAAAAGTTTCCAGAGGCTCCTATGAGCTCATCAGAAGAGTCTAATGGATTTTGATGTGAACGTTTTTAAATGTTCCATGTTCTGACTTCTGGTTCTCTGCTGAGGACTTGTAAAGCTAAACTGTCCAACTTAATTTCCCCCTCACATCTCAGACTGCTTTCCAGACACCAGTCAAGAACTCCTTTCCTCCCAACATCCAATAGTTGGAGTCTTTTAGATACAGCCTGGGGGGGCAGGGGGGAGGGTGTTCCCAAACCTGCCACACCTGACACCCCAAATTCAGCTGGAAGAAGCCAGATCAGTCATCGCTCCAAGCCCTAAGTGGCAGTTACGGTTTCCTCTGTAGCAGGAGGGGGATGATAAGAACAGGAGTAGAAATTGGCTGGGAAGTTTAAGATGAAAAGACCCCAAAGAAAAGTAACCAGTTTCTTTCTTGACTAAGGGCCAGACATGTCCTTGGGATTCTTGGCAGCTTCATCTTCTTCAGAAGCTAAAGATGCTGAAAGTGTTTGGGAAGCTCTGAGCTCTAATATGGTTTCTGATAATTTTAGGGTTTCCTCTTTATGAAGGCAGAATGGTAAAGTACCAACGAAGGCCTGTTCAGAGAAAACCCTCCTAGCCAAGGGAATAGAATCTCTGGCTAGACCTAACATTCCAGTGGCGTCAGGTCAGTCTCCTGGCCAAGGGACCAGCTCAGGAACGTGGGCTAAAACCATGCTAATGAAATAGGTGCAATAATTAATTTTTTTCTACTAGGGGCCTGTCTCAGATTTATTGAGTCAACAAGAGATATTCCTTTCTACAGCAGTCTCTTACTCCAAGATAGGACGGAAAAAGACAGCCAATATCATCAATGAGTTTGAAGAAAAAGAATGGTTAAAAAATAAGATGATTTGTAAGAAATATCAAGTATGAGTCTTTTCTATCAAAAACTATAAAACTTGTGTTTAGAGCAAGGAATTAAAATCTTTTTATCTCCCTCACTTTATAAGACTCTTTTATGCAAATATTTTAATTTCCCAACCTAGTAAGACCTTTGTTTACACAAATGTCCCTGCTGCATTCCACTGATGGCCTGGAGACCCTTCTCCCCTTCGGAGCAGTGGCCCCTCCCCTTCCTTTGTTTCCTGTGCACCAATTCTTTTAAGACTAGCCTATTGAATGGGGTGGTGAGGTGGTGGGACCCGGCCTCAGCCCGGGAGAAGCAACACCACCACCTGAGTTACAGTAAAAACCAAAAGCGTGCACTCTCTGCGCTGCTCCTCCAAGCACAGCCTTCTGATCAAGAGTGAAGTTTTCCCTGTCCAGACACAAAGGCAGAGAGGACAACAGAGACAAGAAGGAGGGAGGCCAGGAGGGGAGGGGAGGGGGCGGGGAATGGAAAGGAGGAGGAAGTAAAAGCAGCAGCAACTTTCCCTCCGAAACTCTAGCTCTGCCAATCTTCTTCCACTCAGGAAACGATACCCAAAGACCCTAATTTCCTTCCAGGAAGCTCCCCCATAACCACTTGAGTATCATGTCTTATAATTAATTAATTGTCCATTTATCTCCACCATACCCTCTGCCCTCATCAAAAGGAGGATTTTTCAGTTCTCTGCAGCCGCCCCCCTGACTGCTTCTATTTCCCTGCAGTTTCTGAGCTACAGACAGGGGGCGGGGCGGGGGGGGGCACATGTACACATGAACATGACCAAGCCCAGCAGCGGACAGGTACACTCAGAAAAAAAAAACAAAACTCCACCTCTCACTCCATGTCACCCTCTCCGACCCTCCCAGTGCTTCCTCCTCCAGGATGCCAGGCACAGCCAGGTTCCCCAGTCCAGCCAGAGCCTGGCGTTGGCTCCTCCCTCGGGATGCTGCCCCAGCTGGTCCTTTTTCCTGATATGTTTTCTCTGTGTCTTCCAGTGTCTTCTTGTTACTCTAAAATGGTCACTCAGACCCTCTATCAGCCTATTTGGACTCTCAAGCCGTACTTACTGCTAGCTGACATTTCCTGGAGGCCTTGTTTATCCCTCTGGGACTTTCCTAAACACGGGAATCTTGCAGAGCTCACCGGCATCTGCACCCACAAGCACTAGATGCGAAGGTCCGGCACCTCAGGGGTGACCAGCGAATGCTGGACCACTAAGCTCATGTTGGAACATGAGGGAAGGTAACGTTCTTTCACCTCACTTGAAACCTTCCAGTGCTCTTTGGGACCTTTTGAGGAACTCTGGGAAAATAAACAGTGAGCTAATGCACCGAGTCACACTTATCCCTCAGCCTAGTTTTGTATCCACAAAACCGGTCCTTGCACACCCACTGACTAAGTCGGCTTCTCCAGAAGCCTTCTCTAACCCCAGGACCATCTGTGCAGAGTTGTCGTCTTGAAAACACATCCAGGGTTGAGGCCCAACCCAGCTGACACACCCCGGGCCAGGATAATGACTGTGTGTTCTGGGCACCAGGACACTTTGCTCCTTAATGGAACCTCCCCTCAGGGTAACACCATTGGAACCAGAGATAGTGTGTAAAATTCACATTCACCTGGGAAACTCTGTGAAATTGGCCCACTGCTTGGAGATTCTCAATATATCTCCAATATCAAAGTCTGCAAAAAGCTAGTAACAGACATAGTTTAAGTTTTAGTGACTCCATCTTACTGCTTTGTTTTTTATTATCTGAGCACAAAATACTCAATGATCTGGTTACGTAGTTAGGTTGATGTTAGCAATATTAGAGGACATTAGGGCTGGAGCCCTCTCTCCTCCTGGACAGTTCTAAAGGCAAGAACTCTGACTAGTAGCAGGGAAATGGGGCCTTGGTGGCATCTTTTGTCCCTGGGAGAAGACATGACATCCATGGCCTGCCCACAAGGTCACTCATTGTTAACTGTCTTGAGCCAATATATCTGGCTCCACTTCTCCATGTTTGAAGTAAAGCTAAACATCATGACTTTACAGGTCGACCACAGGGAGTAAGAATAGCACAGTGCTGGGACCTTGCAGCCACACTGTAAGTGGCAGATGCCCTCAGATAATACAGAGTTGAATGGTTTCTGGAGTCCAGTGACATCAGCAATCTCAGGTATTCCCTGGCCAATCTCAAAAATTGCTGGAGACATTATCCTGCAAACTGAATGCTTTGGGCAGAATGTAGCCTGAACACATCCTCCCGGTAAAGTGCCACGGCACTCCTACGGCTGTGCACAGTACAGGGATTCCTATTGTCAGGTGGCCTTGACCACTGGAAAGTTACAAGCTTGCAGCTCCTTAGACAGGGACCCTCAACTGACGCTCCCTGAACTCCCTGACACTGGGGGATGCTGGTCTCCTTCAATTCTTCTCCACCAGGACCCACTCCACCCCATGCCGCACCTAGACAGTCAGCACAGTCTTGGAGCTCACCAAACAGTGATTTCTGTATTTCAAATCAAAGATACAAAGGTAAAACATGATTCCGGGGAAATCCAAAAATCTAACATGTGCCCCCACCTGCCAATTCATTGCAAAGGTAGTCCGCGGGTGCTAGAGGGAGTCAGAGCAGGAAGAGTTCTCTGGAGGCTGGCCATTTATGGCAACCCCTGAGAGGTAGGAGGCAGTCTTACATTTCAGGGGACTCAAATGAGGACCTTCACCGGGTGCCCACTTCACCTCTGAGCTTTTTTTCTGAAATCATCAGAATTCAAAATAAAAGCACTGAAAAGATTTTTAAGAGCTCATCAAGGTCATCCCCCTGCCTGCTGGAATATTTTTTTCTATCATTTTTTTCCTATCTTCAGGTTCAATGTTCAAGTGTGAAGGCTCAAGCTGCAAGAGAAATTGGTGGGTTAGAGGGCAGAAACGCTTTAGGGGGAAAAAGAGAAAGAAAAAGAAAAAAATCCGAGGATAAAGGAATCTATGCCCTCCCAATTAACCTTACGGAAGACCTCACAATCCCCAAGGCAACCCTGATTCTACCTTTCTCTCTTTTGTTTTCAGATCCGGAACTTTCCCCAAGACTAATGTTAGAATCTAGCATATTCTTCCTTTGATTTATGAGAACATTCAGGGAATATAAGGTCACGAAAGCTAGAAGACCAGCTGGCTTCAGTGCAAAGTAATTAAACAGAAAGTCTCAAAAACTTATAGTTCTTCCCAGGCTTGTTCAAAAGAAGGTTAAACGTATTTTCCTTTGTATTTAAAGGTACCATCTTCTATGTTTGAAATATTTATTTTAGATGTACATTAACCTTCCCCCAAGGAAAAGAGTGGACCTAACTCACAAAAAAGCCACAAAAGAATGGAAATTAGTTCTCTACATTTGTGGTTAGAACTACTGGTGGACAGTCATCTTTCAGGAAACTGTGGTTAAAGTAATTAGGTAACATAACTGCCTGGTACCTCAGCAAAGCAAAGGCTGGATTTTTTTTTTCTTAAAAAAAAAAATAATAAAAGGTCACTGTAATCTGAAATAAGCAATCACACACACTCCCTCAAAAACCACCCTAGCTGCTTTCTTAAGAAGTTAAGCAAAAATGCATGCTTAAGTGGCTCTGTGCTACACATGAAAGCAATCTTCTCAGGGTGGCACTAAGCTGTGGGCTTATAAGTTAATCATATATTAGGCAAAATACCCAAGTCAGGCATTACACGGTTCTATTTATTTTTCAATTCTTTAAACAGTACTCGGTAACACCTTCCAGACCAGGTCCCCCTCAGAAAAGCCTCTCCGGTTCTAGGTCTTATAATTTCTCTGTAATAAACATGTTCAGACACTCCTGGCTAGTCATAGCTCTGTGAAAGACAAGGGCTTGAGGCACTTCTTTCGCAGGTGTGATTCTAAGCTCGGGCATTCGAGGAGCTGAGAAACAGAGCCAGCGTCTGGCTTAATGGACATGACAGCCAGTGAGGGGGAAGCAACCCATAGCAGTTTAGAAGGCAAACGGGAGTCAATTGTCTGTGACTTCTGCTCGCAGGACCGAGGCACACTTTAACACTACTCCCTCCGCCTCTGCACTGCCCTGATACAGCGTGACAAGTATCTCTGCTTTTCTACAGGCTGTGTGTTTCCATTTTCCAGTAGAATACAGACAGCCAACAGAGAAGTATTGCTGATTGCAGGGGTACATTTCTCCAAACGAAACCATGGAGTCATCAGATCCATGTCATCATCTGTTGCCCTGTTGCACTGTTAAGAGCACTGTGGCCTTCTCTCCAGGTACACCCTTTGTCTCCTCATTCACCCCTTTGCTTGATTAATTGGACTTAGAATACTTCTTCTGTGCCAAAAAAAAAAAAAAATGCACCTGCTTAGGCATTCTGTGCATAAACTTGAACTACTGGGAAACTGTGCTCTGTCAACTGGAGTTTAGAAAACCTAATGAGCAGAGAGTTGAAATTGCTGGGAGCTTTAAACAAAGCCTGAAAATTTTTAAAAGTCTACCTAGCATTGTTTGCATAGTGACCCTTCCCACTCAAGTCAATGACCTGTAGGTGATGACTAAATCAGGCCCAACCCTGAGTCCATCAAACATCAAAACAGTCACGTACGCGTACCTCTTCCCATGAAATCAGACACTCCACTTGCTTTTTCCCAATCTTGCACTTACCGGTCCCTTCTCACTGAGGTCCCTTCTCCGCACCGACAAGTCTGTGAAGGCTGCAGTGCTCTGTAGAGTGATCTCATATCCCACCCTATCAGTGGTCCACAGATCGCTCTGACTTTCCGCTCAACAATTCACACTGGGGCTGGAGAGAGCACAGAAGTTAGGAGCGTGGACTAGTCTTGCAGAGGGCTCCAGCTCGGCTCCCAGCATCCACGCTGGGCAGCTTACATCCATCCACCTGTGACTCCAGCTCTAGGGGTACTTGACTCCTTCTTCTGCCCTCTGTGGGTACTGTACCCACAAACACATGCACCACACGCGCGCATGTGCGCACACGCGCACACAGCGCACACGCACACGTACATGCACATGCGCACATGCACACGCACATACACAATTTAAAAATAAAGAAAACAATTCCCACTGAACATTTATCTTCAGTAACAACAGATTTAATTTTAAGTTCTCTTGGTTAAAAATATTCTTTCAAATGTACTTACTCTGAATTTTTAAATATTTCTAATGAACAAAATTATATGTTTGAAGTGTTCTCTTCAACATAATGATATCACAACTATGCTTTTATTTGAACTACTTTTTGATAATAACTAATATTTTTCCATGACACAGGTTGAAAGTCTACAGCCTCTAATTTGACAAGACCTCTATTATCACTCTCTGCAAAGTCAGACAGAAAAGAATATTAAGGCATCTAAAATCTGACACAGAAGTCTTCTCTCTCTCCCTCTCTCTCTCTGAAAAGAGGAAAATTTTCTGTTGGTTGACATTCCATTTTCAAGACAACCACTGGAATATAGAGGTGTTCCACTTGTTTAGGGCTGGACATATGCTCACATCAAGGAAGGGATTGGTGTTAGAATAAACACCTTTAGGTGTTGGACAAAGTCAGCCTTTTCTCATTGAGGTTCTCATCCATTTGGCCCAACCAACAACTATAAAACATCCATACTTTCAGGTTTCAACCCAGATGGCTGACACACAGCACATCAGAGACTTGGTAGGTAGCCTGTTTATAAGACAGGAGCTGACAGACAGCACGGAGGCCCATCGGGCTCCATCATTTACAGCAGGACTGAAACTAGATGGAATATTTTCTTGAAGGTTTCGAATTCCCATTGACTATATAGCCATTAGCATTTTCTAAATGTCTTAAATACACACACGCACACACACACACACACACACACACACACACACACATATATTCATAGCTACAAATGAGACTCCAAAACCCAAAGCTGTTCTTAACAGAACCTACAAAAAGATGCATGTGGAAGGGATCTCTTAGATGCATCAGGAAGGGAGAGTGTGGTAGTCCTTGCCCCTAGTCCTGCACTTAGGAGGCTGCAGCTGGAGGGATATGGCTTACAGGTCATCCTAAGCTACAGAGCAATTTCAAGGCTAGCCTGTGAATTCATAGTAGATCCCAGAAAAAAGCGAGGGAGAGAGGAAGGGAGAGAAAAAATCAGAGAAGAAGGGGGAGGGAGGAAAGTAGTACAAAAAGGCTGTCATGCAAAACTTACCAAAGATTTAAAGATTTCACATCAGAGACTTTTGACTAATTTCACTTCATAAAATGCATCCACAGAGCCCATGTTCAAAACAGCATATACCCCAAACACACTCAGATTCTGAGGTCTGACATTTCCCCCAAGGCATCTCTAAAAATGACAGCACCTACTTAAAACGGTACTCTGCTGAGCCTGTGACCTCAAGATGCTAGAAGAGTCCGGTAACCTCAGAGTCAACACTGCCTCATGGTACCTGGATTCCCTGTAAACCAAGGCACTGGACCCAGAACTGGACCCAGCAGGAGGAAAGTCTGTTTGCCCTGTGGATGCCCATCTTCTGGGGCTGGCAGCCTGATTGGACTGGTGTACAAAAGATTGGGTGACAGGCACAGCACTCTTTGATCTCTGAAAGGCGAGGCAGCTGCAAAGCTCATGGGGAAACTGAGTGAGCCCTGAGTTGTAGACGTATCTCAGTCTAACTCTTTCTACCTGATCCTTCAGCATTTTCTTACCTCCTAGCCACACAGTCTGTCGTCCTCAGGACATCTCCAGTCTATATCAGAGAACTTAGGAAATGCGGTGGAGATGAGGAGAGATGCAAAAGAACAACAATAAAAATAAAGATACCTGCAAGCAGAAGTAAGTAATCTCCACTAAATAAAATGTCTGGACGTTTTAGGGCCAACCCTTTTATTTCTGAATCTACACTTCACTTTGCTTTTCTCTCTCTCTCTCTCTCCCTCTCTCTCTCTCTCTCCCTCTCTTTGAAACTTTTTTCTCATGCACTTTAATTAAACATCGCCCAACAAAAAAAAAATCAGATGGGAGCTTGAACTTGTCCCATTAACAGGAGACAGTTCACTGCTGTACAGGATCCACATTCAGAAGATGGAAGGTAGCTGGACAGGGATACAGGGTGAGCACATCTGAGGTGAGCATCTGTGGTGGTTTGAATGAGAATGACCCCCATAGGCTCTTATATTTGAATGCTTAGTCACCAGAAAGTGGAACTCTTTGAAAGGATTAGAAGGATTAGGAGGTGTGAATTGTTGGAGAAAGTGTGCACTGGGGCTTTGAGGTTTCAAAAGCCCATGCAGAGTTTAGGCTCTCTCTTTCTGCCTGTGAATCAGGCTGTAGCTCTCAGCTACTGTTCCAGTGACTGCCTGCATGCTGCCATGTTCCCCTTCATGGTGATAATGGATTAACCCTCTGAAACTGTAAACAAATTAAATGCTTTCCTTTATAAGAGTTGCCATGGTCATGGTGTCCCTTCTCAACAACAGAACAGTGACTAAGACAATGTGTTTGGGGGTATGTACAGCCAGCTGAGCTTCAACATGGTCAAGAGTAAGTGTGGTTGAGCGTGTGTGTGTGTGTGTGTGTGTGTGTGTGTGTGTGTGTGTGTGTGTGTGAGAGAGTGAGAGAGAGAGAGAGAGAGTGTGTCAGCTATCATTAACTGTGACAAAATTGCTGATGTAGAACCTTCAAAGCATGAAGGAGATAATTTGTCTCACAGTTTTCTAAGGTTTGTTAGCTTCAGCTATCAACTGAGGGATTGCCCAATCAGATTGGCCTGTAGCCATGTCTGAGAGGGACTGCTTTGATTTATATTGATCTTGGAGGGTCCAACCCACTGTGGGCCATACCATCCCTCAGCAGGTGGATCTGCGCTGTGAAAGAAAGCCAGGTGGGTATGAGCCACTGAGCAGTATGTCTCCATGGTCCCTGCCTCCAGTTCCTGCCCTCACTTCCCTCAGTGGTGGATTCAGACTTGGAAGTGTAAGTCAAATGAACTCCCTCCCCGAGTTGCTTTTGGTAAGAGTTTGATCACAGGATAGAATGAAACTAAGTCATTCCACATCCATGGTCTGCTGTCCTGTTGCTTTGGAACCTGCGGTGAGGCTGAAGAATAAAGTATCTGTAGCTGTCAAGGCAGAGATGGGCTCATCCTCCCTGAAGAACATGGCTGGCCTGCATGGCTGTACAGCTTCAGGTTCAGTGAGAGACTGTGTCTCAAAAATAAAAGGCAGCTAACACCAACTGTAGGCTTCCACACGCATGCACATACATTCATACACGCACATGTGCACCCCCCTACTCTAATAAGGACATATACCAAATACTTACAACACCACAAGCACATACACATACACACATATGCACACATACACATACACACACACACACTCACACAGATAAACACATACACATGCACACACACAAATACACACATACACATGCACACATACACACACACACATACACACCAGGGTTCCAGTATCCCCTTCAAGGACATAGAGGACATATCTATGTCTAGTGAACTAACTTCCTTCAACTAGGCCTCGCTTCAGTTTTTTTCTCTTCCTCTTTTTATCTTCTTTCTTTCTTTATTGGTTGTTGTCCTTTGGTTTGTTCTGATTTTTGTTGTTGATACTGATTGTTTTGGGGGTGTTTTTTAATATTATTATTTGGGATATATTATTTTGAGATTAGATTTTAAGGAGCCCAGGCTTACCTCAAACTCATTATGTAGCAGAGGCTGTCCTTTAACCACCGATCTTGACTATGCTTCCTGAATGTTGCTGTTAAGATACGCATGTACCACCCTGCACAGCTCAGTTTCCCATTCTCAAAGGCTCTGTCTGGTACCTCCTCACGGCCACACCTTCAACCTAAGTTCTCCGGTAAAAATTGCAGATCCAAACTTAACAGATGGAAACTAATTTTTTATTACTGGTACCGGGCCAGATCTCCACATGTGATTCACTCTTCACAGCACTCCAGGGAAGACAAGATCCCTCTTATCTAACTGTAAAGGAGCCGAGGTAGTGCGCAGCCACAGGGGTGCTAACTAGAAAACCTCCAGTGAGCACCTTCCCTGTGCCCCTCTGCCCTGTCTGCTCACGTGTGCTCACGTGAGCCTCTGCTGACAATCCCTTTCCTGATTCTCACTCATTAAATGTAACCACACGACACAGGACACCTGTTAACTCGCCTCGATCTAAATAAAAATCAGCAATGCTACCGTTTTGTGAATGTGATCAGCATGTATGATTTCACAGGGTGCAAACACACTATTTTTTCTTTTCTTTCATTCTTTCTTTCTTTTTTTTGGAATAGCAGACTTTGGACAGATCCTAAAAGTGCCTTAGCTGATAAAAAAAAAAAAAAATTATGGCGACATCCCCTAACTAGGCACTTAAGAAATCATTTGGCAGTTTGCTTTTTGCCAAATGCCATCCATTGTTTTAATGTCAGATAGGAAGCAGGCTTTATTTATAGATTGAAATATAACACTATTAAAGCTCGCTCTTATATACAGCAACACTTCCCAATAGAGTTCTCAACACTACATTTTATAGCACAAATCACTGCATTCGATAACGGCATATGAATGCTGTCTCCTTAATCGAGTACCAGAGGTGTGACTAAGACTCCAAAAGCAGAGATTGCTCAAAGAAAAATCTAATTATGTCAATGCTGTATCTTTTTTTTTTTTTACCTTAACCTGAAAATTAATTTCTGTGACTAAACTTGTAAAACATACTTTGGGGGCTGGTTTGTTTCTTAGGTGTCTGTGGGTCACAGGAAACCTATCCATGGGAACAAGGGTTCAGTGTGAGTTTATTACAGTGGACTCTGCTTTTATCAGCACCAGACTGTGACATTTCAGTTAATCTGAGTCATTTTTTAAAAGATTAACACTTCTTATATAGGTATATAGACATAACATTTGTAGGCTCGTGGGACTGTGCTCATAGTAAGTTAAGCTTCTGGATTATTCTCTCTTGGGGGAAATCCTGGCATTTGTAGTTTTATGAGTACCAATTGTTACACTTTAGTTACAACAGGGCAGCTTCTGGATTCCATAAATAAAAGAATTTAAAAACACGTGAGAACTTTTAAACTAAATAAACTTAAGGAAAACAATCAAAAAGGAAAAATAAGCTCACCACTGGCCTGAGAACCACAGCATGCCCGCCCCGCCCCCATGCCTCACAAAGATTCAGAAAACGTGTCTTATCTGTTTCTAGTCACTGCCTGACACCTTGGGGTCTTACCAACTGGTCTTGTTTTATATTAGATTTAAAAACTGATGGGTAGGAGCTGAAGAGATGGCTCAATCAATAAGGTGCTTGCCTCGCAAGCCTGGGGACCTGAGTTCAATCCCCAGAGTCCACGTGCAAAAGGCTGAAGGTTGTGGTGTGGGCTCACAGCACCAGGACTGGGACGGTAGAAAACGCAGTGCTAGGGCTCAAGGGACGGCCCACTAAGACTAACTGGCAGGTAGCAGGCTGACCAGAGACCCATCTCAAAAATCAAAGTGCATGGTGCCCAATGCCTGGCCACTGGAGCTGTCTTCTGGCCCTTGTATGTATAGGAGCACAGACACACATGTGCGAGACACACACACACACACACACACACACACACACATTGGGGCGAATTATAGGTAGCTGGGGTGAAAGGAGAGGAAAATCATTAAGAATATCCTCTCGAATCATTATTATACTCCCTGCTTTCACAGTCTTCCTATAATGAAACCTTCCTAAGCACAGCTGCAAGACAGAACGTAGACGCCCAAGTAAATCTGACTTTTGTTGACACTTGGTTCTTACCTCCATATTTGATTCATTGTTATCTCAAAAAAAAAAAAAATTCCAGAAAAACAGTAAAAATAAGATCCCCAAGTAGGGGGTTGAAGAAGTCATTGATACCATCCTCAGGATGGATGGGTGGTATGGTTTATTTCTTCCCTCTCCTCAGGACGAGTCTCTGATCCATCGTAGGAAGCTTGAGTAGAGCATATAGGTCAGTGAGAGTCTTCTAGAAGCCTTTCTTCCCATGTCAGGCTGAACTAAACACACAGCTCTGCTGGAGGATGGCCCAGACACCTGTGCTGATGCCCTCCCCAGTGCCAGTCACCGTGATGAATGCCTGAGGTAAAGTCACTTGAAGGGAAAAGGTCCGCTGCGGACCCTGGCTCAAGGTTTTGGAGTTCTACCCATGGTTTGTTGATTTCACTTCTTCTGGGTCTCTGAAGTAGTGGGACATCACGGTGGAGAACACATGGGGGAGTAGGGCGAAGTAATCTGATGGCTGGGACAGAGAAAGACGGGGCCGGTGTCCCAGTACGTCCTTTACGGGGAAGCCCCCAATAACCTAACTTCCTCCCTTGAGGGTCCGCTCTACAAGGTTCCGCCACTTTCCAACACCACCACCGGTTGGGGATTCAGCACCAACACATGGACCTTCGAGGGACATTTCAGATCGACTCCACTGGGGAAGCAGGGCACAAGGAAAGGGTGAGGGGGCGGTGGATAGAGTCAACACAAGGCATATGCAGTAAGAAAGTGTCACAGTGAAATCCACTAATATGCACAGCTAATATTTGTTTAGTCCTAATTTTAGAAAGTAATCTGTCACAGTTTTGATTCCCCTTGTTATTATAATATATTCTAACAAAGCAACTTAGAGACCAAAGGGTCTATTTCAAGGGTATAGTCCACCATATCAGAAAGCCCAACCTGAAGCAGCTAGCCACACCTAGGCAAGAGCAGAGAGAGAATGAATGCACGCATGTTCACACTCAGCTCACTCTGTCTTCTCTTATGAACCCATGGGTGCTGCCCACATGTAGGTTGAGTCCCAGATGGTTCTAGAATATATCAAGTTGACAATTAAACTAACTACACCATGCCCTATGTCTTCACTAAACAAAATGGAATCACAATGCAACTAACATCAGTCCTAATTGGTGACTTTCTAGAAACCCAGAATTGGGGCTGGAGATACAGCTCTGAGAGACGTGCTCTCACAGAGGACCTGAGTTTAGTTCCCAGCACTCCTGTGGGCAGCTCACAGCTGTCTGTAACTATCTTCTGAGTATCCAGTGCCCTCCTCTAGCCTCCACTGCACTCACATCCACACACACATACACAGGTACACAGAGATATGCATAACTAAAAGTAAATACATCTTTAAATGTAAAAAAAAAAAAAACAAAAAACAAAAAACTACCATTTCTAACCCAGCCCAGGCCTTGTGACTCAGAACCTGAATTTAAACATTTCCAGGTGATCTCATGCACATTACAGATCGGGTAACACTTGTCTAATTATTTAGAGATAACTGAATGGAGTCAGGCTATGACTTTCACTGTGTTAGTTATTGGCATTCCAGAACACTCTAACTTAGCAAAACTTGTTTCTTTAAGTAAAATTATCTCCCAATGCACAGCATTTTAGATTTCCACAGTAATGATATGGACTGGCTGAGAGTCAGCTCAGTCAATAAAACAGCCGTGAGCATGAAGACCTGAGATCCACCCCTCAGAACCCACATCAAAAAGCAGGACTTGGTAGTGTACACTTGTAATCCCAGTGCTGGGAGGGTACAGACAGATGATCCCCGGGGTGCACTGGCTGGTCTGCCCAGGGAAGCCATTGAGAGACCTCTCATCTCAAAAATATAAGATGGATAGCCCCTGAGCAATGACACCTCAGGTCAACTTCTGACCTCAACACACATGCACACACAGGAGCACATGTATGTGCACCTGCACATATACAGGCACCCCACACAGGAACATGAACAATATTCATACACACATGATAATTAATAATAATGTGAACAATCAAAAGAGGCTCTTTATAAAATAACGGTACCAGTTCCCAAGAAGCGAAACCCACACACCACAAAAATCAACACCCAACTAGTAAACGCCACCTTTCCCTCCTCTTTTTCTTTCCAATCCTACTCAATGATGTCACCGCCCTTATAGAAACAGGAAGTGGCAAGTGCTCACTCTATCTGTGGTGACTTGCTTTCCTAGTCATGAATTCCCAGGTTTCGTTTACCATATACTGTCTACCAAGTGACTTAACGGATCTTCCCAAACAATGGTGCATTCCCAGCAGCCCTAATGAGGTAATGCCCGCACACTCCAGAACCGAGTCTTTACCTCCATCCTGAGTTCTAGTCACTATAATCAGCAAAGAGTCCTAGCAAAGTGTCTTCTTGTTTATGTGTCTCCCCATAGAAGTTCACAGGAAATTTCTTGTGTTCAAAATCTTTTGGTCTCCTGGTTCAGATAAATGCTGGGCACCTAAGATATTATTTATGGATTTTATTGTTGTTTTCAGATAAAAGGAAAAAATAGATAACATCACATGCCAGGGATTAGTTCTGGGTTCTGGGAAGCACTGAGAGCCAGGGATAGGATAAACACATCAGTGGATCAGGCTGCCACAGAAAACCCTTGCCTGCGGCATTGTTTCACCTGCAAGGCTGCACAGCGAACACTCGGGATGGCTCCTCCAGACCACAAAACCAGGAACCAATACTTCCTGTTTGTATGCCAACCTGACCTTATAGCCTTTTATTTATCTGGACTCTAAAAGATTTATCTCACAAACATAGCCAACTGCTGAGGGAAAACAATTAAAGACAACATTTGAAGGTATACTAATTTTTAATTTGCATATAAATGCATATCAAACCTTACAAGATCACAGAACTAAAGCAAAGGAAAAATGAATTCAGAGAGAGAGAGAATCTGGTACATAACAGAATTCATGAAGTGAGCAAGAGAAGCACGTGTCAGTGTCATCGTAGCGAAGGAGTGTCTCATCTCAAAGCCTATCAGTACTGATATCCGAGAAGGGTAATGGTATGAAATGACACCAGCTGGCCTGCCCTGTCACCTTTCCAACAGTGCTGGTGGCAGCAAGGAAGCTTAATCAATGCAACGGAAGTGACATTTTGCAGTCAAATTAAATTAAATGGAAATGAAAAGGCAAATCTGAGGTCCAACCTAAAGGCTGGTCCTTTTACTACCCAGGTCATCTCCATGGTAACTAAATGCTACTCTGCAGAAAGCAAATCCAGTGGAATACACTAGTGTCTGTCACCACATTCTGTCCCTTCCCAAAAGCTTACACTACAAGTAACAAGAGGAATGACAGAGGGAATCTGACCAGTAGCCAACCACAGAGATAGTCAACTTCTGAGACTGTGAACCCAGAAAGCAGGCAAGTATAGGGCAGATCCAGCTAAATGGGTTACATTCAAACTGCAGTCTTCTCAGAATTGCTTTTACTTGGACTTCTTCAGCTCACAGACTCCCCTGATCCCTGAAGAATAATCTAATATTACAAGTGAGAGTTTTGAGTTCTTGTCTCGGTGTTGTTACAACCAGAGAGCCTTGCGAGCTCTGAGGATGGGACTTTGCTCTCAAGAGGAGGCAGCAACATGGTGCCAAAGCTTCTTCTGTGGCAGTGTCCCCCACGCAAATTCTTGTCAAAGTGTTTTCCTCATCCCCATTGGACATAGACAGTCCAAACATGGGCTCTTATATTTGATGTCCTCTACTAAATTACCAGAGGCTAGACAGTTACAGAGAGGAGAGAGAAATTATCTTTTTTTTTTTTTTGTAAAGAATAATTGTTTACATGGATGACATTCTCCAAACCAATCCTTTAAGCCATAAAAATGGTCCATAGGCTTTTTTTTATTAAATACACTAATTCTGGATTTTGTCACCAGAGCTGTCAATATGGAAAGATAGAACCCACAATATAAGATACGAAATATACCAGCCCATGTTTATCTTACACAAGAGACCTGGGACAATAACAGTTTGGTATGAGGCAAGTTTTCACCAATGGGTATAAAACCCTGAGTCTTGTTATTCCACTCCTGATAAAATAGCTACACAAGTCAACGGACATCTAGGAAAGGAATCTTTATCTTGGAGCTCTTTGCTGTTGGAGCCATCCCCGACCACAGCAAAGGACTTGTTTTGCAAACAAGAGAACCAGAGTTTAATCCCCAGAATCCACATTAAAAAAAAAGCAGGGTATTTGATATTTTGTAATTCCAGCGCTAGGAAGGAAAACAGGTGGATCCCTGTACTCGCCAGCCACCCCAGACAACGTACTTTGTAAGCTCCAGGCCACTGAGAAGCTGTGGATCTCATGGGTGGGATTGTGCATACACACAAACATACATAGTAAATCAATTAGGTTTTTTGTTAAAATGTATTTAAAAATTTGTCTGAAGTCTCAAACCCTCCACATTCCTTTCCAATCTTACTACAGCACTGTTTAAACCTGTACTTGAGCTATGTATGATGGCTCGCATCTGTGATCTTAGCACTAAGTGGCCACGAAGTAAGCCCCAGGTCAGCCTGGGCTATGGAATAAGACTCTTTCAATAAAATAAAACAAAGTAATCTAACAATAATAGTGATGGTGATTATGATGATGATGGTGATGATGATGATGGTGATGATGACAATGATGATGATGACAATGATGATGATGGTGATGGTGATGATGATGGTGATGGTGAGGACGATGATGATGATGATGGTAGTGATGATGATGATGACAATGATGATGATGACGATGATGATGGTGATGATGATGATGATGATGACAAAGCTGTGCTTGTTTCCCTTTAAAATGTGTGCCTGCCTTTTATCCACAGAAGCACGGGTGCAAATCGGAAGTGTCTGACCAGGTTTCCACTCTCAGGCTCCGTACTTCACCGTTGACTGTATACAGCTGGGTTTGAAAACACAGGCAGGAAGGGCTGCAGCAGAGGCTCAGAAATCACACACCGTCAAGGAGACAGAGTGACAAGGCTTAGAAGTCACAGTGTCATATTTACTTTGGAAATTGCCATTATAACTGAAATACAGTTTGACAGCCCGGTTTTAAACTTCTAAACGCTTGGAGATTTTATCTAACTAATAAACTTGTGGCTTCATAAACCCACAAGGCCTCTGTGATACAATCTTGTTTGAAAAGGGTGTGAGCCCTGCCAGGTGTGAGGAAGTATATGTGATCTCCAGATTGGTGAACTGCAAAGTGCCTATCTATTTTCGGAGATTACAGGGAAGGCACCGGTGCCATTGGTTAAGATGGCAAATTGATTTCTTCAATAAACGAGTGCTCTCATTCACTCACACAATTTTCTAAAATTGCCCTTTTGATCTGAGGCTTCCAATCCTGCCACGATGTAAGTTTTTATCTTGGAACACAGACATCTATAGTCTGGGCTGTATATACTTTTTCTTTACATGATTGGAAACACAAACCTTTCTCTCTTGGCTTACTGCACTGAAATGCAATGGTCTTCTTTAAGAATACCTGTGTGTTTACTGACATTTTGAAAGTAACAGAATCTCAGTCGGTAATCTAAAATTTTGTAAATTTGTAAAGATGTTGACAAATGAGGATTCCCTTCCTTCCAACCACACACTAACTAAAGAATGAGTCAGACATGATCATTATTACGTTTTGAAAGAGATTTTTAAACTTTAATTCTGTGTATGCATATGTGTATAAGCATTAGTTTGCACACGAGTACAGGCCAGAGACATTAGATTCCCTAGCCTGGCATTATGGGTTATTGTGAGCTATACAATGTGGGCACAGGGAACCAAACTTGTGTCCTCTGAAAGAGCAGTTTGTGCTCTTAATTGTGGAGACATCTCTCCAACCCTGATGTTTATATTTTCAGATTCTCTCAGATGGAATTTTGAATCTGTTCCCTGGGAAATGATGGAAACATCAATGTTTATAAAAATATATCAAAGGGGCTGGGACAATGGCTAAGTGATAAAGTACAGATTTTTGCTCCCAAGAACCAGACAGCTGTGGGAGCCACTTGTAAACCCAGTACTTAGAAACCAGAGGCATGGGGTCACAGTGGCAACTGGCTAGCTGGTTTCAAATGAATCTAGTTGGAGAGCTCCTGGTTCTGCAAGAGGCCACATCTCAAGAAATAAAGGGAAAGACACCTAATGCCAACTTTGAGGTGCTATATTCACATACCCACATGTGTATGCACAGCCAGACACACTGTTGCACCTACACACATTCAAATATTGATACACACTCACACACACACACACACACACACACAAACTGATACCAGCTTGGACTGTGGGTATTTATCAGTGTTAGAGTGCCTGCTTAGCATCTGTGAAGCCCTGGATTCTATCCTTTGAGCCTTAGTACAACAATTAAAAAAAAAAAAAACCTGTGGAGTATATGTGTTTGTGCATTCACGTGATTTGTGGATGTAGTGCAGGTGCACTGACATCCAGTGTTGACACGCGTGATCGTAGTGCTTCTTTTACTATTAAACTGTTACTTTTAGCAAAAGGTATTATTTTCAGAACATAAGTGTATGTATAGGTACTCATTTTATTTTATTTTATTATTTTATTTTTGGTTTATTTTTAAGGGACAGGGTTTCTCTGTTGTAACTCTGGCCGTCCTGGAACTCACTCTGGAGACCAGGCTGGCCTTGAACTCACAGAGATCTGCCTGCCTCTGCCTCCCGAGTGCTGGGATTAAAGCTGTGCGCCACCAGTGCCCAGTGGACAGGTACTCTTTTAACCCCTTATTAGAAACAAAAAACAAAAAAACACAGACAATATTATTATTAGCTTTCTTTGGGGAAGAACCTGAAGTGCAGAGTTTAAACCACTTGTCCAAGTCCCACAACTGGGGAAATATGCTTGTAACTTAGATGTGCTGACTGTCCCAGGATCGTGGTGGAGTGGTAGGTACGGATGATGCTGACTGAGCTGGTTAGAGATGGTGCTGATGACTACGGTGATGCTTGCCATTCAGTGAGCTGCAGCCACTGTGCTGTGGACGGTCCATCTCACTTAATGTTCGACAGCCCTCTGTGAGGCAGACTGTGCGTAGGTTTGAGGAAACCCAGGTGCAGGGAGGCTGAGGAGCAGATCTGAAGGCCCATAACTAGTGCATGACATGGCAGGAATTACACATAGACTCTCTGACCTCGGAACTCCCATGCCTAATCATTCTGTGTTTCAATTTCACATGAATAAAAATACCCAGCTTGTACCCCCTGCTGATTGTGCAACAGACATCATCACAAGTGACTTTACCCATCATTTTAGTTTCTCATCTACTGCTATGAAGCAAGTTGCTCCGGAGTCCAATTTTGAATTTTGTTCTTGTTGAGTCTTTGTTGTTTGCTTTCGAGACCAGTGTCACTCTTCAACCTAGGCTGGCCTGGAACTCCAGGCAATCCTCCCTCCCGCCTAAGCTTCCTGAGCTCTGGGATGATAATAGTGAGCCACGGCACCCGTCTTATACCCTACTTTGGGAAAGTCCATTCGTGCACCAACCTTTTCACTGAGCCCACTGAGAAATTTTCAGGTTCATTTAGAACCATGAAAATAAAATAGAGAGGGGGGAAAAAAAAGAAGCACAACTTATTTCTTAACAGTCTACTGCTGAGTCACATGAAAAGCTGAGGCCAGGAGGGAGTGGGAACCTTAACCTGTCCAAAGAAGGTGACAGTGAACAGGAGACTCTAGCCCAGGCTGGCTGCTATACATCTTAGAGAACAGCAGTCAGAGAAGCAAAGGGAAGCTGAGACAAGCCATTGGACCACAAAAAGATTGATGTCAGCCAGGAGCCAATTGAGTTTAGGAAACAGATGAATTGGACAAAAAAAAAAAAAAATCAATGATTTTTATAAGTACTTCAACACATCTATGCTGATTGGCAGTTATTACTTGACAACCAGAAATAATTCCAAATAACTTCCATGGAAGTGTCAGAAGGCATTTGATGTCATGCCCAGTGCATAGGACTATGGAAGACAGCAGCCATGAGCCACAGCTACCTACAACCATCTCCTCATGTTACCTACTTATTCCAAGGCCATTGCTATCTTAGGCTAACACTTAGTCTAGCAACACTAGTCTCATTACGCTGCACTCCAGGCAAAGGTTTGCGGATTTTGTTTGGTCTGCACCTTGGATCTTCTTGTTTCAATAACTTAGGAGAAAGAGGAGGAAAGAGCAGAAAGGGAAAGGAATTAAATACAGTCAATAATTAAGGGATCTAATATGGCTGGGCTTCAACTTCTCTAAATAAACATTTTAGAACCACTCTTTAATCTTGGAAATTCATTAATGAGCAATATCAGCCTTCTGATAATCTTTGCACAGACTCAGTTCTGTAGGACACATGCTGGTCTGACACTCAGTGTAGTCTTCTGGACAGCAGAGAGCAGAAGTCTCTATGGTCCAACATGGTGTGGAAGTTTCCAACTCCCCGCCCCCATTCTGCACTAAGATCGTCCTTCTGTGCCAGAATTTGGGCAGTTAATCCATTACCTACCAAAGAAAAGCCCCATCCCTGGCTGAAAAAAGAAATAACCAGGATCTTAAAAAAAAAACAAAAAAACCCTCAGTGAGTGTGCCCCAAAGGCTACTAAACCAATTGTTTAAAGATGGAGTGAAAAAAAAAAATCTATGCATTTGAAGCCACCTCCCCAATGGATCAAGACTCTATCACAAGGTTTCTAAGTCTCTTTCCACAAATCTTTTCGCTTCTTTCTCAAAATATACACTATTTTGAAAGTGTATCCAAGTAATTCTGTCGGTGAACAGATTCTGACTGTGAGAACCACCCGGAGAGTCTTAACTTCCCTGAGTTCACGTAAACCCACCCACTGCCCCTCCTGTGTCTGCACTGACGAGGCACCAATGCCCGCTCTCTCCCCTTTAAGAACAGCAGGCACATCCTCACGAATGTCTGACACCAAAGCACAACCCAACCGAAACTCTAAAGGCCAGAGTATCACCACATAATGTTACTTCATTTCATTGTCCGTTCATTCAATAAGCAGGCGAGACACATGCACTCTGTGTCAGACCCTGGGAGGTCCAGGAGGAATTTGGTAACGACCATGTTATCCCTATACTAGACAGACGATAACCTAGTGAGGAGAAAATAGAAACCAGTGACCAGAACTTAGCACACATGTCATGACAGAGCCGCATACAGCATGCAACCAGGACAGAAGCACGGGCTGGATTCACTGTTCAGAATCAGGGGAGATTTTCTAAAAGATAGATCACTGATGCTGAATGGAGAGAATGACTTTGAGTTAGCTGGGCCATAAAAAAAAGGAGGAAGGAAACTGTGGGCAGAGAAAACAACAGGTGCAAAGGCCAAGAAGAGCAGTGTGTGAGAGGGACCGCAGATAACACCCTGTCTACAGCAGACGTGGGGCTGGGGAGAAGGAAAAGTGAGCCCAAATCACACGGTCTCATATTATGTTGGGAAGTTTGGACTTCACCCTCGACATTCTATAGAGTCCTGGGTGGTTTTTCTGGAAAGAGTTACTGGCTCAGCTTGCATGGTGGAGAAGTCTCACCAAAGGGAGGTTTGGAAAAGACTGACAGCACTGAAAGCAAAAAGGACTGGAGTGTAGATGCTGACGTGGGGGAGACAAGGAAACAGATTGTGTAGATATGGAAGAGCTGAGGCTGCGGGGACTTGGTGACTCTGTAGACAGACTGTGTGCAGAGGCCATGACAACCTGAGCTTTCCAGGTCTGACTGTGGTGAGGCAGTGGAGCAGAGCCAAACATGGGCTTCTTGCAGGGTTGCTCAAAGTCAAAGCCTGGATCTGAACTTTTTCTCTCTGTGTAAAATTGGGAACATCGTTTGATCCTTCTGGGTGTCTGCCACCATTGGAGAGACAGGCATGGAACTGAAGTGCCTTCTTCAAAGGCCATTGTGAGGGTAGAACAACATGTAATGTGCACGTGAATGTCTGGCACAGAGTTAGTACCAGCTCTTGCAGATGGAGTGATCTGGTCTGTATAGATAAGGATCTAGAGATGGGTGTAATCAATAAATAGCAATGGTCATTGCCTAGGCTTGGCCCTGGATATGCAAATGAGTAAGAGTGACCCAGATATTCTAAGAGTCCAGAACTTACCCAGTTGCTCCCAGGTGAAAAGAGATTAATCAAATAGCCCCCAAGATAGTTCTCAATGAGTGCTCTCCTCCTGGTCCTGTTTTACTGTCTTGTTTTTTAATGTTTGAACATATCTGTCAGCCCTTAGTGCTTGAAGTACACATCACATGTAAGTTTTCCGTGATCAGTAGCTGTAGATGTTTTATTTATAAATATTCACGTTTCTCTCCATTTTCCATTTCCTTTATCTTTAAGGATTTTAGTAATGTTTCAAAAAATGAAGAGATTCTACGCTGAGTATCTCAGTGCCTGACTTGTTTCCACCCAATTTCACCCCTAAAGGGGTCTTCGATTTCTGAACTGGCTCCTAACTCTCTTTCTAGGGTACTCCTTTCTTACGGCTCTTTATTTATGGAGTTGTCTTTCTCTCCCTAGTAGACTCTCACCATAGACTCACAACTGTGCTATGTTTTTGACTGAACTCAAAGTTTGGGAGCTCCAAATCTGTATCTAAACAAACGAAGCACTTTCCCTGAAGTCCTAAGTCATCGCTTTAGGAGAAATGTTAAAACAACAAAACAAAGCCCAGCAGACACAAGCAGAGATGAACAGACATGTATTCTGCGTGGGGTGAAGGGATCTGGATTCACTTTGTGGAGTTTGCTGGGTGGGGAGCTCAATACACTGTGCTAAGCCCTCAATTACAAACGTTGGGTATCCACGAGGGAAGATAAAGGCCGCATACCAACCATCATTTTCTCCATCAAGCTAACTGATTACAATTGGAGTTTCCTCAAAGGAGCTTGTTGGATAATTTGTCTCATTACTACTGAAAAGGAAATGGAAATCAAGGACTTGAGGGCAGGAAACAGTAAGCAAATATGATCAAAGGTTTACTGCATGAGATGTGGGTTTAGTGCAAAAATAATAAAAAGAGATTAATGTCACAGCAGATAAAATATAATCAAACTTTGAACTATTCATTAAGCTAATATGCTTTAAAATTGTAAATGATATAAAGTTACTGACTGGGAATATTCTTAAAGCATTGGCTCCTGATACTTTTCCTTGGAAACCAAAATACAGATCATTCAGAATGACAACATTGAGTGTCATTTATTCTTTCCTACTAATTCTAGGTTTAGAATGGACTTTGAATTTGATTGCCCAACAACCCACATCTATATTATATCATCTCTGAGCATCACCACAACACGTGCCTCAATCTTGTGAGAACTATAAACAAAGAGGTTACTGATGACAAATCCACAATAAAAGAGACAACCGGGAGCAACACGTATAACCAGGAGAAGTAAATTTAGGCTAAATACCAAGAAAGAATGTTCAACAGAGAGGACAGATGAAGGCAGGAATCTTCCAAGATAAGCGATAGAGATCCCGGGAATGCTTAAATCCACTGAGAATGGCTTTTCATTCATGGGGATGCTTGGTAGAGGATGCCCAACAGTGAGGTAGGCAGGGGAGGGTGGGGACAGACGCTCCTCCTAACTTAGGAAGACTACATATGAAGAAGTGGGGTGCCTGGTTTCTTTATATGATATAAAAATGTGATTTTTTTTTCAAATAATCTATTATGACTAGTATCATGGAGAAGTTTTATGGGAAGCCCTGAAACGACAATAATCAGGGCTCAAAACTCAAGCCTGTCACTTTCCAGGTGAGGGAGAGCTCGATAGGGCACTTAGCCTTCCCAAGTCTCTGACTTATCCACTGACAATGAGCACAGGGAGGTCTAGCTTGCAGAGCTAGAAAAGTTTAAACATGATATTAATATAATATAATCAGAAGGCTCAGAGTACTACCTGGGGTGCTGTAAGGAGTTTGTAACTGGCAGATATTATCACTAGATTTTAACCTTCACTAGAGTGAAACATTTTGATTCGTTCTTTCCTCTTTTCAAAGCAGTCCATCAGAACATCAAGTTTCGCTCTAGTTTTCCAGAGGAGGGTTGTGTTTTTTTGAATCCAGAATGTTCCCAGACACATTGTAAGTGAGGTTAAGATACTTGCCCCTGTCTCAGTATTAATCCAAAGTCCGTACACATCCAGAGATCTGGGTCATTTGCCTTCTGACACCCCAACTTCTGTTTTGCTTGTTAAAGAAATATGAATTTCAATCTTCAATTAACCACATGTAAGAGAGTTAAGGTGTCGGGGCAACTGTACTACATTTCTTTTTTTTTTTTTTTTTTACTATCTAATTAGAATTACACTTTAGTCTCGGTGCTTGTAAAGTTATACTAATATATATATATATATATACACACACACACACACACACACACACACACACTAGGACTAGTACTAGCAAGTTACGTACATAATCTAAGTTTTCCATATATTATAATGGCCTCATGTCTGTACTCAGAGCATCATTGTTCCAAGTGTCGCAGACGTTAAAGATGTGCTGCACTCTTTACCGTCTCTGTGCCATAAATCAAGTCCTGGGCTTTTCTTACTTATTCTAAATGTTAAATGGAGCGGAGGGAGAAGGGCAGGTTGGTCACTTAAGATGTCTGTAGAAGTCTGGAGAATTGATAAGTTATGAGGAATAAAAGGTTGGGGTGGGCCACTGAGGGAACAATAAGCATACCCTGAGCTCCCACTCAGAAAGCCACAAATGAGCTAATTAAATGCGGCCTTCACATGCCAGTTATATCATCAAAACGTTCTTCAGTACGTTTATGCACTTTTAATAAGCAAAAGCATTAGTCAGCTTAAAAAAAAAAAAACAAGAACTGTGATGCATTCATCGCCTATAGATCTAAACTAGACTAGACAAAACAAAGCCTCATGAATGTGTTTGTTCATTAATTCTTAAAAAGCCAGACTTCGAGTTGTTATCATGTCAACTGGCACCAGACCATACTCAATTTAGAACACTACAAAGTGGAGCCCATAGCCTACAATGGTAGGGTTTTGATCACACTAATTAACAGCCATTTTGTTTAAAATAAACAGATACGAGTCTAATTGCCTTTTTTACATAAGAAAGAGACTATCTTAAAAGTTAAAACACGCAAAAGAAAAGATCAGACAAACGCCACTCAGATAAGCAAAGTGTGTGTGAATAGACCCAAGGAAGTCTGGGCTGCTGATCGACAGCCCAGTGGGGCAAAGGGAACTAATCTGAAATGAACGACACCAAATACCCATCCTCTGCGCCTTGCTTCAAGGAGCTGCCACGCCACACTTTTGTCTGCAGTGGGCTGATCAAGCTAATTAGGACCAAACCACTCAGCATAGGCAAATGATTCCTTGTACCCAGCATTCCTTGCCCCAAGAGGAAGCAGTGCAAATGAAAGGTCAAAGGCAGACTGAGTTCCAGATGTCATCCTTAATCCTCTGTTCCAACAAATGAGCCTCTAGCCCAGTGGCCTCTTTCCTGAGGCTTCCAAAGGGCTGCTGAGGAAAGTGCCTTGCATTTGGTTCTGCAGAATCCTTTCTAACTGAAAAGCCAACAGCCAAGTTGAGGTGACCTGGAGTCTCATCTCCAAAGTCTATCAAAGGAATTCCAGACACCCAGAGAAGCCTATGGTTGCCAGAGCTATCACACAAGGTCTGCAGACGTGATACACAGGTGTAACGCTATTTATGACATAAATCCAGAACCGAGAAACGTGGTTTAAAAGCAGATTTACTATGTAGCCCAAGCTTGTGGTCATCCTCCTGCCTCAGCCTCTTGAGGGCTGGAAGTACAAATATCATACCTAGGCATTACCGAGTGAGAATGCTCTCCATTTGGTTCCTCATTGAACTTTGACTTCTCAAAAACACACAGCTTTCTATTAACCATTAGATCTCTTGTTACCAGTTTCATTGTATGTGGAGAGGGGCTTTCCAAAGTCAGCTGCAAAACTATGTATCTGTTATCAGTATATCCATGATCCAAAGGAGCTAGTAACTGTATTTGTAATAAGACTAGTAATTTTACAGCATGATCCACTATTTCTTTCTCTTTGATTTTCATAAAACAAGGTCTTGAGATATAGGCTGAGCCATGTTTGAATTAACTATGTAGCCCAGGCTGGCTTCAAACTCATGGCAATCCCTCTGCCTCAACCTCCTTAGTGCTGGGATGAACCACCACGCCCAGGTTCACTGTGTACTAAACTTTGAAAGAAAAACAAACTCACATGGGTATAGATTGCCTGCTTAAGGATGGTATGGATGACTCTTTATGAACTGAATCCCTAGAGGTTATCAACTAGATGAGAGAGATGTTTATGATAGCTTGAAATTCCATTTTAAAATGTAAAACCAAATAATGAGCTTTTCTCAAAATTTCATTATACTACATACAAGTATGGTTTAGTTTTGCTTAAATGGGGGTGATTTGGTGAGACTTACTAGAGAGAAATCCTTCTAGAACAACTGGCTTAATATAAAGTAACTTGGCTTACACACCAAGAGAATCAGTTGCCTATACTGGTGCCTTGAAATCACATTTGGATTGCTCCATCTGGGTAACTCACCCAACAGAACATCACTTTAAATTCTGATATAGGCCTGTAAGAAGAATGAGGCCTGCTGGGGGAGGAGGGGGGCAGGTAGCTCAGTGATAAAGAGCTTGCTCAGCAGGCAGAGGCCCTGGGTTTGAACCCCAGCACTAGAAGAAAACATTAGACTACTGGGTCTTAATTTCACATGACTTTATGCTAAAAACCTATTAATGAGAATTCTGCAAGACTAATGCATAGTGGAATGAGCTCTCCCTTTATCTACTTTTTAAATTCTATGACTCATTTGAAATGGGAAATAGTAAAGTTAGGGGTATGGCTCTCAGTTGGTAGAGTGCTTACCTAGCGTGGATCTCCAGCACTGCAAAACCTGGGCCTGCTGGCCCATGCCTGTGATACCAACACATGGGAGAGAAAGGAAGCAGAAGAATCTTAAGCTCACAGTCATCCTTGGCTACATAGCCTGCTTGAACCGGCCTGGGATACATAAGGCCAATTTTTAACATAAAAGTAAAGGGAATAAGAAGAAAAAAAAATCCAATAAATTATCAAATTATTGCTTTTTTAATACGATTTCTGTGAGTTTATCACAATTCAGTGTATTAAACATGTGTAAGAAGAGAACTTGACCTGGGCTTTCCTTTCCAGGGAGCAAGCTTCTTGGGGCAAGGCTCTTGAACTCCTCAAATTCCCATCCCCAGCTCCCAGCACAAGTCCCTGCAAAAACTTGACTGACTACAGATGCTTCCTTGACCTGCTAGCGAAAGATGGGGGTGATGAGAGAGAGTGCAACAGATGCTGCACCCACAGCACGGGGCCCTCTGTCTCCTCTCCCTGCATTCCTGGCACTCAAGTCTTGTGTATCATCTGGAACAATGAGGGCCCAAAGCAGGACAGCAGAGAGGTTAACATAGCGCAGAAAGAGCAGACGTCATTAAAAGAGAGGCAGCAGGATAATTCTGAACCTGGATTAGAAGCAAGAGAGAAACATATTTTCTGTGGTGGTTTGTTTGGAGTTCTGATTTAACAAAGATCTCACTTGGTAGCACCAAATGACCTGAAATTCACTATGTAGTCAAGGCTAGCCACAAACTCAAAGCAATCCTCTCGCTTCAGTCTCCTGAGCATTGAGATTACAGGTGTGGCCCTTTATTCTGCTTAGGAAAATCTTGCAACCCTCTGCCATGGAGACTGGCATTAGTACCAGGGTATCTGATGTGCTCTGAGTAACGCTCTGTCCGTGTCTGTCTGAGCACAAGCCACGTGTTGTGGTATTCCAGGAGGTGGGCTCCAGGCCTGGATCAGACATAGATCAGGGATCTCACAAAACCCTGATCTGTCTGGTAAACTAATAGAAATACCAAAACGACAACAAAATAACAAAGACCAAACCAAACAGGCCTGAGATGTGTGCTTTCCTTTCTTCTGTGTCTTTTTTTCCCCCTTCGTTTTTGAAAGTGTGACCGTGCTTCACATCAGCACTGTTTCACGAGATGGCAGTGATATTTTGATTCTGGCTCTTTTCCTCAGGTATCTGCCACTCTGTGTTTTGAGAGAAGGTCTCTCACTGCTCTGGAACTTTCCATCAGGCTAAGTGGCTAGCCAGCAAACCTAGACCAACGGTCTCCTCCTCCCCAGAACTGGGATTAAAACGTCCAGTCAGTGGACCTGGATCTTCACAGGGGCTTGGGGGATTGGATAAGAAGCCTGTGTTTGTAAGGCAAGACCTTTACTGACAGCTATCTTACTGATCCAGGTCAGATATTTTACAAGAAAAACTGGTTCCAATCAGTTTGTAAAACACCTATCTGAAAAATCAAACAACAAATGAAAGGCTTTTTGTGAGAATTAATTAGGCTTCATATATAAACTTTCCTCCTTGGACAATTTTGCTCAAGCATTACAGCTTAGAAAAGTGTGGTGCTGTCACAGCTGAGTGGGTCTGAGGGTGCTTAGAACCCCAAGCTCTCATTCTGAAGAGCTGGCAGGAATCTGGCCCCTCCCCTCCAGAGGAGCTGACAGACCACAAGCCACAGTAAAACACCACCCCCTCTCCAAGGGTGAGCGATCTTGCCAGAGTTGTTTATCTGGAGTTACAACTAAACCCTTCCTTATACGGTCTATCCCCCTGGTCCCAGGAAATACCTAAACACCCCAATATGAAGTAGGGCTGCCTGTCCTGACCAATGACCCTTCACTGATTCTCCTGGGGTACGGGGACCATTCCTGTGGCTATAAATATGTAAGCCCTTTCCCCAATAAACAAGTCAAGCCATCTGCCCTTGATTCCTGAGAATGGTTCCTTCAATCTTGTTGGCTCACAGATCTCAGATCTAAGACCAGATGGGTACCTGGTGGAACCGTGCTGCCCACTGGGCTTCCCACCTGGGGGCTACTGCACTGCTCAGAGCCACTCGGTGGAACCGGGAAGCTGCAGGCAGGACACTATTTTTTTTACAACAGAAAAGCTTTTAGGAGAACAGCAGCAGACATGTATCAAACCTATCGAACTTACCACCCTCAAGAGTTGTTCCAGGAGAAACTGGTCTACTGAAGGAGACAGACACTCTACACCTCACCTCACCACCTCTCCCGGTCACCCCCCACCCCTACACTGCCTCCATCTTTGGGGGGGGGGGTCGGCCCCTCCCACCGCAGTAGAAGTTCTCTTGAGGGCAAGGGGTGTCAGCAGTCCACTCCTCCAATATGTCCTGAGGTTCAGCAGCAGCTCAGGAGACTTGGTTACTAATTCAGCCTCTGTTCAAAGAGTGATGAGAGGACAGAGAATTGGCCTGGGATTTGATGGATCACAAAGAAAAAAATCCCATCTGAAGAGAAGTTCATGAACATTTTCAAGTAAAGCATTTCAAAATGAACAGTAGAATAGATCGACAGAAGTTTGGGTTTGGGGGTTTTTCTTCGTTTTGTATGTTTTGTTGTGTTTGAGGTAGTGTCTTGCAAGATAGCCGTGGCTACCTTGGAATACATTGTTTGCCCCAGGCTGTCCTCAAACTCTTGGCAATTCTCCTGCTTCAGCATCCTGAGGCAAGTACTGCCATGCCTGGTTCCCAACATTTTGCTGTGCACCCACACACAGGTTGTTGGACTAAGAGTTAAATATTCTTAGATGTTGTTATATATTACATTTAGAACTCAGTGGCCCCAAGAAGTCATAATTTCACCACCAGGATGTTGGAAATGGCATAGTTTGGCCATCTTTAGACATGTTGCTGTGGGTGGTGGCATACGTTTGTAGTCCCAGCACTTGGGCGCTAACACAGGAGGTCCGCAAGGTCAAAGCCAGCCTTGGCTCCACAACAAGACCTTGTCTCAAAATGCAGCAGGAAGTCTGATGACTGCATGCAGATGATAGTCTAAGTTTAAATAAAATTAATTATCTTCAAAGAAATTGACAAAATTCTGAGGTTCTTCAAGCTCCCAATTCTCTGGAATCTCCTGTAACAGATGTTCCCATAGCAGATACCACTATCAATTAAGGTGCTTAGAAAACATAATTCGGCTATTTATTATTCTCATTTACATCTATATTGATGCTTATCTGCATTTGATACAAATATTAACTCAATATAAATAGGCGGGATTCTAATTGATGAGCGTAGAATTTTTTAGAAGCCCATTAAAACAAAAACATAGTTAAAGATGACTTTAATGGAAGCCATAAATTAATAGAAGAACTTGCCTGAGAATTGTATGTTTTATTAACTAATCAAATTGATTTGCTAGGAAATTAAAATTAACACAACTTTCCCCAAAGAAACTCAAACCTCTCAAGCAAATGTAATGAGCTATTTTTAAAGTGAGATCATCTGATGTGCAGGAGACATCACTTATCACCCCAAGGCCACAGCCTGGGATATACATTAAAGGGCTTCCTAAGCTACAGTTGAAGTGGTGGAGTCAGTCTAGTGTTTCTTCTTTCATCTAACTGACCATAAAATTTTCATGCTGTTTAAACACAGTTTATTGTATTTGACATCAAAATCTCAAGTTCATAACAGAAACTGTTTCTAGGCTGAACTGGTTCTGTCTTGGTGGGTCTGTGTGGGTCCTGGGTCATCTATTCCATGAACAGCCATTCTGTTTCCTTTCTAGCACTAAGGGAGAGAGCTTCAGACCTCTACCCACCGACAGCGCTTGTATCCGTGCCCATTTGCTGAGCTTGCGTACCTTTTCCACAGACACCTTTTCCTCCCTGCTCCTCCCACTGAATTCTCACGTGTACTAGGTCAGAACACAATACAACTCTGTCCCACTTACTTATGCAAAATGAAATGATACTAAAGGAGTTCTAGAAAGTTCTAGTCACGTAATGCTCATACCCAGGAAATATAAATACCTTCCAAATGCCTGATAAATAGCATCCAACTTACCCAGGACTGTTTCTAACCACCTTCATTAATGATGGATGGATAAATCCCCCCTATTCGGTCTGGACACACTGAACCTCTCACCAGTCTTAGCAACATAGTTTCTCAACTGGGTCTCTGTTTTCCCTCCCTGTGCTATATGCCATGCCTCTGCATGTCTGCATGTTGAAATTCCATGCATTCTTCCATCTACCAGTCAAGTGCTATCTCCCCCATAATTTCCCACAACTCTCAGCTCTCCACCCCTTCCTAGTGCTGCCCCATCTGAGATATACACAACTAACACCATAAACCCTTATATTGTTGTGCAGGTTTTCTGCTCTGTATATGTGTGGTATGCATGCTTTATTCGCCTAACCAGAAAGTAAGCTAATGTCCACCAAGGGCTAACTATGGAAAGGCATGCACTAGGTGTGCACACGCCCCCTCACCGTCCCATTACTGATGCCAATCAGGGATCCATAAGGGTGATGTTGGCCCTGATGTGTTTCCTTCTTCCATTCTCTCTCTGCTCCCATCCTTCCCTTATTGGGCTGGGACTGAGTACTCTGAACCATTGTACATTGAAAGCATATCATTTTATGATTTTTATGAAAAGAGATTTAGTGCCTACTGGTTTGCCTTGAGTCTTAGCAGGAACTCAAGACTATTTTTAACAAGATTGAAATGATCAAGACTTTGGGGGTTCTCTGAGTCCTGCAGGATGAGGTGGCCATGAGCCTTTGGGAACTAAGAGTTGAACACTACAGTTTGATGTGAAATCTCCTCCACAGGCCCACAGTTTGAATGCTTCATCCATGGCCAGCATAGTATTTTGGCACATGGTAGAAACTGGACATTAAGGACCCTCCTGGAAGAAGTAGGTTACTGGGGGTAAACTGGAGGTTATCCCTGGACCTAGTGTGTCTGCTTCTTTCTCATTCTCTCTATCTCTCTCCTTTCTGCACAGCACAAGGTAAAGAATTTCCTCACTACATACTCCTATTAACATGGTATCATGATGTTCTTTCCTCCCAGGAGTATGAGCCAAGCAATCCTGAAATGAACCCTCTGAAACCGTGAGCCAGAATCACCCTTTCTTACTTTAAGTTGTTTATGTCAGGTGTTTTGTCACAGTAATGAAAAGGCTCACCAACACCGTATGTGAAGAATATCTTTCAGTATGAAGGCCTTGGTACAATACTTGAATAGATTACGATTTTAGTAAAGATATACTGAGTGAAAATATTCTATACAAATTTACATTAAAACTATTACAGAGGCAGCCAGGCAGTTACTCACTGTGCATACATCTACTTATTAAGACATTGCCCAACATAAGAAAAGTCTGTGCTAGACACTGAGGTTGATTAAATAATCGTAATTGTTAATGAATACTGGAAGCCTGTAATACACAGGCAGAAATCTATGAACTTGGCCAGCATTAATTCATTTAGTTCTGAAAACTGCATGCTTCCTTTACTTAGAAGAGAATAACTTAAATACAAAGGCACAATGAACACACACTCCCAAGTTCCCACCTCACAAGACCCAGCGGAGGAGTGTGCATGGGGAGCTGTGATGCTGCAGGGCTTTCTCAACACCACGCATGCGCGCACCTGCCCTCCAGAAGGCAGTGCTGTGGGCTGTCCTGCCTGCATGGGGCCTTCGTCTGCCTGAACTAAAAAAATTCTGCAAAAAATACTCCTTAAAATACTCTTTGACAATCCTGCCTAACGTGATCTGGGAGAACTCTGATCATTCATCATCATAGTGTTTAGAGGGTCTTCTAAACCCACAGATACAGTTTTTAAAAGAAAAACAAAAGGTTTGAATGGAAGGGTTATCTTTAGCCCTGTTGTAACGGCAGCACCGTCCTTACCAGACGCCGTCAGACAACAGCAGCTTCTGTGGCAGGACTCTGCCAGGGCTGGGATTCACGAATGGTAGCTGTGGGTGCTCACCATGAAGAATGAGTTCCACGTGGGAAAAGGCAGAACATAAACAAGACAAATACATCAGGGTAGAAACAGAAATTTCCCTTCAAAGACAGTTTCTCCTGTCAATGAATGAAAGATGGGTATTTCCTTAGAGGGAAGATGGAAGAAATCAAGACCTCCTTCACGTGGCAATGAGAACACTTTAAGAACAATTTTACACATGGTCCATGCCATCTCTGAAATGCTGACAGTGGCAGTATCAGACACGACATTCTCATAGCAACAGATCACAGACAAGGGTGCACTTGATGGAGATGCACCCTGAGTCCCTGACCACTGGGGAGGGTGGGAAGGAGGAAGCTTATACCTCTACACTGAAACTCAATTCCAGTGCGTGTGGCAACCAGTGGTAAGTTTATAAATCAACTAAATGCACAAAGTCAAAATAAATTTCAAAGCTTCACTCCAAAACCATTTACATGTCAGGGATATATTTTTATTTATTTGTTTGAATATTTCTTTTAATTTGTATAGAATGTGTCTTTTAAGAAACGCTTGGGACAGATTTGCAATTCAGGATACATGTTCACTTATTTGAGTGTGCTACAAGTTTCAGTGCGTGTAGAATGCCTCTAAATAGCCATGTCACACAGAGGAAGACACGCAGACGTGGATTACTGACAGTGCCGTGTGCTCAGAGTTTTAAGTGAGAGCACACCATGAACATGACGCTACTCTGATGTATCTAATTCAAAGCCAAAGGCGATGGTACAGAACCCTCGCCCCTCAGTTCTGGGACTAAAGTATCATTGCAAGTTCTAAGTCAGCCTGGGCAGGCCAAAATGTTCTAGAGCAGCAGCCTGGGCTGCAAGACTCAGATTTTATAAAAAGTCTCTAAAGTTGTTTTGTTGATACATGATACTTATGTCCAAATATTTATTCCTCAATATAAAGTATACTTATGTCTTGTTGCCTAGGCATGCGTATATAAATATACATCCACGGACAACTAAAAATAGCCATATAAAAATTTATTCTCCCATCATCTCTATTCCAGTAGAGCATCTAAAACACAATGTTTAAGGTCACCCCAGTTTGGTGACAATGACGCTAATTTTCCCGTTTGTTGAGTAAGGAGAGGCATTCTCGCGCGATTCTCCTTCACAAAGCACTACGCTTCTCTGGAGCTCAGCACTGAGGACAGTGTGGCTTCTGCTTTTAGTCATGAGGAGAGCCGGCCGCAGCACGTACATGTTCTGGAAAGTGGAGACACCTGGTGAATTCACTCAGCCCGACAACTAATTTCTCTTTCAGTGAAAGTCCTCGTGGGTTCTTCTGAGTCACTCACCACAGAAACTCAGCCCTGTTTGGGGCATCCCCATCTTCTGGCACTGTAATTTGGTTACTCAAATACACAGAAAGTTTTCCACTTGGGTGAGAGCAACAGCGAATATGAGTCCTTTGCACTCCAGCTTCCAAGAACTCAGGGACTCCTTTGTCGAAGGGGAGTATGGATGCACCTGCACGGGCTCGAGACCAGTAACCTGCCTATGAGGGCATTGGGCACTATGCAACTAAATAATCTTCTTGTTGACATAAGCCCCTGAATATTTAGATGCCAGCTCACAATAATTTGCCTTTGGTGAACCTAAATTGGATATAAATTAATTCCTAATTCCTAATCATTTTCATATTTATTTCCTTATAGATAAATGTAATTAAAATTTTAAATATCAGTTCTCTATTTGTATGCAGTACACATGGATGTGTTGAAATACATGTACCATATGTCATGCATGCGGAGGTCAGAGGGACAGCCTGAGGAATCAGTTCTCTCCTTCCATCAGGTAGGTCTTGGGGAATGAAACTCGGTCATCAGGCTTGGCTTCAGGTACTCACTGAGCCTTCTTGCCAGCCCTATCTTTTATATTTTAAAGTGCTCACATTAAACTCATTTTTTTGACCAACCTCTTCATTAGTCCTGTCTCTTAGCATAGCATGGAATTCTCATGTGCTTCTCGTGGATTCTTTTCAAGTGAGGAACTGTGGCACCACAGCCTACTGGGTCAGATATATATATATATACACACACACACACACACACACACACACACACATGATATAGATAGATATGACGTCACAGAGGTAGAGGTGAGTTATGTTTGTACTGTCCATTAGCTCCTAAGTTTGTGCGTGCTACTGACTTGAAGATCTGCAAGAAATGTGCAAGGTTTATAGTATTGGCAAACGTCCTTCCGCCTGTACAGAGCATCCTTGGTCTCGAAAGTCTTACAAAGAAGCGAATTTGGCTGTTCATCCTGTCTGACACCAAGTTCTCATTTAGCCAAGCTATATATAGCCAGTACTCTCGTCTTCCTGCTTAAGTCAATCCTTCCAACTCAATAATCTGTTGCTCTTCTGCGATGGCTGCTGTTTGACTTCCTAAGAAGTGATCGATTTTACTAAATTGCTCCCCCTATTGCAAATGATTACAAACATCTTGAGGGCAACAGCACTATTTTCATGAATTAAATATTAGTTACGCAACCCAAGTGCCTTGTTGGGGATAATCTCAAGTCACCTCACATCTCCCCAGCTGACAATGCTTTAAATCATACTAATTAGCAATATATACTTGATTCTTCTTTCTTCTAGGAAAGAACAAATCATAGCTGGGTCTCTTTGGACCTGTAGATGACAGAGGGTCTCTGACTCCCTGTGTTAAGACTTCTTACTCATCTGAGTGCCTTGAGGGAAAAGTGAATTTGCTTTAAGAAGCTGAACTGTACGTTCCCTGCAAGAGTTATCCTTGTACATAGTCCTCCTCTTTCTTTCAAAATCACCACGTCAGAAAGATGTCTGAAATTCTTTTACCATGAATATTCAGGTCCTTTCCCAACCATATTATTTTAGTCTTAATTAACTTGTATTCCTATCAGTCCACAGCTTCAAGTGAGGTTAGATTTTAGAAGTTTAAATTGGGGTCTGGGGTGTCTTCAGTAGTCAAGCAGTTGCTCTGCAAGCATGAGGACTTGAGTTCAGATGTCCAGAAATCAGGCTACAAAAAAATGCAGGCAGGCAGTGTAATCCTGTCTCCCCAGTACTGGGAATGCAGAGAAAGGGGTATCCCTGTAGCTCACACCCCAGCTACTCTTGCCAACTCAGTGAGCTTCAAGGTCAGGGAAAGACCCTGTCTCAAACACTAAGGTATAGAGTGACCAAGGAAGACATCCGATGTTATTCCAGCCCACACACACGTGCACATGTACCTGCACACGCATGTGCACACACACATACATTTCTCCCTCATACATATTAAATACATATTAAATTTAGAAATGAATTATATACAAATGATAAGATTAAACAATACAAGGCCTTTTATAGAACGTAACTTTTAAAATGTGTGGGAAATAAGTATTTTTGGACTTAGAAGGAAGAGAAAGACAGGAATCTGAAGTTCTGGGAAGCGCCCACAGAATCTGACAGCTAGAACAAGAGTGAGAGAGTCTGTGGATATGGAAGGAGCCTTCGGGGAACAGTTGACATGGTTCAAGTCAAAGAGCAGAGGGAAGCACACACAAGTTATTCAACAGAACACTAATAACATAGCACAGCAGAATGGAGACAGAAAAATGTGAATACCACATCCCAACAAACAATAACGAGAACACAGGCCAGATAATTAAAATAACATTTGGGCGGTTCTTGGCTTGCAAACAGAGGAACAATTCCAAGATTTTTCTAGCCCTCACAATCAAAACTCCAATCTTGGAGGCTATTAAAAAATAACTTCACCAGTAGCTCAGATTAGGGTAGAAGTACCCTGGAATTGGTGCTAAAAGCATGAAACTGGCCAAACCCAGTGTTAGCAAGACTAAGTGCTGGGGCAGATACCATATACATTACCAGGCCGGAAAGACCTCAGGGCACAGTTGTCTCCGCCGCTGGCTCTCTGTGGTGGCCTCTCTGTACTTGTGTCTTGATCTATGTAGCATGTGCCATTACAAACACTCCTCCCATTGGCTGGGATGACTAGAGGTGATATATTTAAAAAGTACTGAGAAAAGCTATGGTATGGTATAGAGTTAATAGCTGGTAATGAGGAATATTGTATCTTTCCACACTGAGGCTTCTTTATACAGTAAGGTTAGAGTGTTTGTCACCCACACATCCCTGAAGTATTTACCTCTCTCATGGTGTCTATCAAAAGCAAGCGGGCCTTGCTGGCAGCTATCATTCTGATACCTTCTTAAATAACACATGACATGACATCCACACGCATCCACACACACATGTCAAATGCCTCCCAACAAGGCATGCAGCTTTTAGAATTATGGTTTCTTGCCATTGCTGCTGCTTTTGTTTGAAGCAGTCTCCTGTAGCCCAGGTTGGCCTCTATCTTGTTATTTACTTGAAGCTGGACTTGAACGCTTACTCCTTCTGCCTCTACCTCCCAAATTCTAGGATTACAGCCATGTACCACCAGGCCCCCCTGTAATTATATTTTGAAATACAGTATTGTAATAGGTTAACTAGCAGCTCATATACCTCTCAACAGATAAGGCAAAACTCAAAATGTCACCCCTGTGCGGACGCAGAAGGAGCATGGCTAACCATTGTCAGATGTGAATCTCTTCTCCAACTACTCAACAAGTCACTGATTTAATGCCAGTGGGATGTGTTTGGGAAGCTGATGTTTCCAGCAGTAGCCTAATCCAGTCTTAGCAGTTACAGTAAAAGCCTTTCCTTAGACTGAGCCCACACCCGGCCCATCATGACCATGTACGGAGAAATTCTAGTCTATTGCTCTGCACAGGTCTCTTGCCTCCGAGCGCTACCTTGCCCTTGGAGCCCATCTTTTCCTGAATCTTCCACAAGTCACTTCAGCACTAGATTCTTTTAAGTTGCAGCGTAAAGCTAGTTAAAAATAAGGCATTTCGAATGCAGGACTGGTGTGGTGGCTTGTTGGCTAGACATTCCGCATTTCATACTAAATTTGGGGACAACCCCAACAATGGTAATAATTCAATGATACCAGCCCACATGAACTTTCTAAAACCATAGAGGCCCTTTCCTTTTAAACATGTTTTTGCTGTCCGCCCCAATCCCCAAGTCAAGACTTTCAGCTGATGCTAGAAGCAGTGACTTCAGCCATACCGATGAGAGGAATTTGAACTCTGATGCTGTCAGTCATACAGAGAGCTAAGTTATTCCCACCTGGCAAGCTTTCAAGTGTGACCATCCACTAGCAAGGTGCTGCCCCAGTAAGTGAGGAGTGCACCATGGCCAGAGACACAGACTCTCTGGCAAGATCCTTTACGTTTCCATTTGTATTGTCAATCTAACCCATGTCGCCAGCTTTCTTTGGCCTTAATATCATAGCTTTCGATATCACGGAGGGATACTTAGCTAATATAAGAGGAAAAAACTAAATACCCATCTCATCATCCAAAAATGTGTATGCAAATGAGAGGGCTTTGTGACTTGAAGATATGTGGCATGAAAGCAGAAGTGGAGACTGTCTGAGGATGGAAGGACCCAGGCGGAGGGAAACAGGAGAAACAGGAGGGTGGTGACTCACACGTATGCAAATGCCATAATGTAGCCGGTACGTGTACGCTGACTGAAAATCGGCTCAAAGCATGTTTTAATAAGAAAAACAAAGGGAAGAGGACTGGAAAAATAGCTCAGCAGGCCAAGTGGCTTGCAGTCAAGCCTGATGGCTGAGTTTGATCCACAGGAACCCACATGGTGGAAGGAGACACCTGGCTCCTGCAAGTCGTCCTCTGACCCTTCCACATGCACCATGACAAGCCTCCCATATACACAGATACAGTGTAATCTAAAGCATTTTTTTAAAGAATGGGAAGGAGGGAGGAAAGGAAGGAAGGAGGAAGGGAGAGAGAGGGAAGGGAAGGAAGGAAGGAAGGAAGGAAGGAAGGAAGGAAGGAAGGAAGGAAGGAAAGAAGGAAGGAAGAAAGGAAGGAAGGAAGAAGACAAGTAATAAAACATATTCTTAAATATGTTGGCATTTAAAATGAAAACCAAACAAAAGTCCATGAATTACTCCTTAAAAACATTGCAGATTTCCAGGCCAGGCAGTGGTGGCGTACACTTTTAATCCCAGAAGAGGCAGGAGGATCGCTGTGAGTTCAAGACCAACCTGGTCTACAGAGTGAGTTCCAGGACAGCCAGAGTTACAACAGAGAAACCCTGTCTCTAAAATAATAACAAAACAAAAAAAAAATTGTAGATTTCAAATTCATGTAGAAAGAAAGCTAAAAGAAAATTCGTGTCTTGGATTTACCTACAAACAAGATATGGAGAGCTGTTGGTTACCCCTATAACGTTCATGCCACTGTGGAATCCACGGGCATATCTTGAGATATCAGTTGTTGCATTTCACAGGTGGGTAAGGCTGTGATGGCTTTTTCTCCCAGCAGCCTGTATACATCCCCCAGTACTCTGAGAGCAAGCCAGTGAGGAGGAAGCTTCTCGGTCAGTAACAACTCAAGTTCTTCATCTATGTGACTAATATCTATACTGTTTCAGCAACAGGGTTTCATATCAACTTCTGAAGAGCTATGGCAATAGCCTATATTTTGGGGGACACCTCTGACCAAGAACGTAAATGGAAACATCTCATACCCACACTCCAGTGGATGGCCCCACACCACACCTTGAAGTACAAATTGGAGTTGATGGGTTATCGTTTGTTTTTTAAACAGACACCTAGTTAGGAGGAGTAGGGGGGTGGGATGGATCTGAAAGGGATTGAAGGGAAGAGTTGAGGGTGAATATGACCAAATACATTGTATAAAATTTTTAAGTAATTAAAAAATATTTTAAAACATATAAAATGTTTCTTTATACATTTTAACTCTTCAAAACCTAAACAACATTCTCTAAATATCACCAATTGTTTCTCTTTATTTAAAACAAAAAACAGCAATTAAATACTATAAGGAAACTATAGATGAGAGGGATCTTCTCAAGGTAGAATAGTCTGTGAATATTCATGAAAGGGGTAGAGGACACCAGATAGCAAGTAGATAAATATTTCCCTAATGGTTCTTTGAACATTCTCAGTCATCCATTTCTTCATTTTAAAAAATGCACACAAGTTAAAATCCTCCTTAATACTCCACTTTATAAAAGGGCCGTTCTAGAGTGAACAAAATCACCTCTGGCATTCATTTTCTGGAGTTACACGTCCACAAAAAGGGTGTTACATGCTTGATCCTGGATCCCATTCAAACAAGTTATCATCATGACTTCTCACGCCTGCCATACTAGAGAAGCAGATGCCAGAAGATGAATAACTGCATGCTCTACCAGGCTCCTGGTAGCCAGCATCCCCTCTTGCTGCCAAGGAAGTAAAAACAGAGTCTGGGAGTCAGGATGACATTAGGAGTCGGTACATTCCCTGCCCAGGAAACAGAAGATAAGAACTGGGCTCCCAGCCTTCTCGAAAAGCAGGGATGAGGGACACTTTTATCTCCCAATTAAAACACAGTAGAAAGAAGCAAAATAAGTTGCATTTGCCTGGAGTGAAGCTAAAATATTTAGTTTCTAGTTTGCCAAACTGTCAAAAGATGTAGAACTTGAGAAGAGAAAAACTATGCAGACAATGGAATAATTCGAAGTCAATCTAGGCAAGTGGGGTTTAGGGTCTCTGCTTTTATTCAGAAGTTTGGTTTTTGTTATTGTTTTGTTGTAAGTCCTCAGTGAGGCTGGAGAGATATTTCAGTGGTTAAGAGTACTGGCTACTCTTCCAGAGGACCTGGAGTTAGATTCCCAGCAAGCTTTGGTGGCTCATAACCACCTGTAACTCCAGATCCAGAGACTCTAATGCCCCCTTTGGACCCCATGGGCACTGCTCACACAGGCATATGATACATATAAATCTCTAAATAAATAAATAAATAAATAAATAGGTCTGTAGCCCAACATCATCAGCTATTTAGAATTATTTATAGCTTCCTGGGACAGGAGAGATGGATCATGGTTAAGATCACCTGCTGCCCTTGCAGAGGAACTGCATACAATGTCCAGCACCCACGTGGTGGCTCACAACCATCTGTAATTCCAGTCCTAGGCTACCCAATGCCTTCTTCTGGCCTCCACAGAGATCAGACACACATGTGCTGCACAGGCAAACATACAGGTAAAACACCCATACATATAAAATAATATTTTTAAAAGTTCTCAACCTTTTATCCTTTAGGACACGTTCTTTTGTTCATTTGTTATAATGAATTGCCAAGCCCCCAGATATAACTTGCATTGAACCAATGTGTAAGCAAAGAGATCTGCATTATCCCTAAATCTCGATAGATACCATGATAAACTTTTGGATTTAATTCTAAAAATATCCAATATCTAACCGCTTGTTCTGCCACAAGTCGGACTGTTAATATTTTAAAGCTGTCTTATAATTCCAACCTCTGTTCTCACCTCGGCCCTTTTAAGTCCACGCGCTAGAAATAATCAGATCCAGATTGCTCCAAACACGTCCCAAAGCATGAGGCTGGCATGAGGTCGCTGACACTAAGAAGCATTATCATAATATATAAAATTCCCAAAGTCAAGCCCCCAAGTTAATTTTCATCCACGAGGGATTCGAAGGGTTCTTTATTTTTAAAGAGTATTCTGGCAGAAACTTCAAACCAGGAAGGGAGGAGATTGAGTGGCATGAACCATGTTACTCTGGTTAGTGTACCATTTGTCTTCTGGGCGAGTTACTAAAGGTCATTCGTTCTTCCTGGCAAGTGTTGAAAACAGTTTGCACTGAAGCTCTAACTTAAAGGAACAAAGTGAAAGCCCTCAGGTCTCCCACGACCTTTGGATGGCCACTCGGATGTCCACATCTCTTAAGGGTGACAGCAGTGATGTCTATAGTCACATTCCCGGGAACCTCAGTATCTCCTGTGTGGCTCTGATAGGGAAGTTGGAATCCCCTCTTGCTGGAGCCCACGGTGGACACATTCTATTCTTGGAGTTCGGTGTCAGTTTGTGTATAAATTTAGAGGACAGGCTTCCATATCTATCTCTTTCAAATGAGAGGACCTTCCAGAGGTGGGCAGGTGGTAAAATCTATTGGGATGAGATGGCAATCTGCTCCCACTTTTCTGGGCGGGTATAGCAATTTCCTTTGAAGGACAGAGGATGGGAAGCTCAGGAGCAGAAGCAAAGCAACACTACAGAGGAAGCTGAAACATACCAGAGGGCCCATCCCAAAGCCACAGAAACTGTTCAGGCAGCAGATGCATCAGCTGAGCCACCTAGAGAAGATTCTCAGATCTACAGAGCAGCTTCCAAAGCCTTGCAGGGAGTGGCAGGGATGCAGCTTTCATGTGTCTTTACCCATGTAGAGATGGGATTGCCGGCGAGGCAGCTGCTTTTGAGTCATCCCTGCTCCTTTTAAGCATCCCTCACTCACACTCATGTCAATAATCCCAATAACAACTCGTTGGCTCACCAAGTTGGGCTGGGGTGTCATTGTTACTTTGGTCTGTGGTGGGCTTCCTGTCTGGGGGAGTAGATGCGTGTGATAGCATCCTTTCTCCTCAGAAGTCTCACCACAGTACTGGGCCTGAGTGGGTCTGGGGGAGGCTTCAGTAATGGTGGAAGACCTAGCTGGAGAAGAGTAAAGAGAAAAGGAGAGTCCGTGTGTAATGATGGCTCATGGCTATGTCACTTGACAGAAAACCTTCCTGTCTCCAACTTGCTGGAAGCTTGTAGGAATTCCTACCCCTAGATTATTTAGTAAAAATTCCCAATTGTTGATTACCTACCATCCTGGAAATACCTCCCTACTATAATTTGTCTCCAATGGATCTGTTGGCCATATTACCAAGGACCGGCACCAGGGCACATCTCAGAGCCAAGGGCTCTGCGCAGGGAGTCAGGTTTTCTTTTTTCTTTTTTTTTTTTTTTTTTTGTGCTCTTTCACGTGAGCAGGGCTGAGTCTTCCCCCAGACTTTGCTAGCTGCATGTTGGGATTTTGCTTAAGAGAAAGTTCACCTGCAAATAGATCTAAAACCTTTTCTAGTTTTTAATGTGGAATGCAAGACACCTAGCATGGTGTTCTCTGAGCAAAACACACACACACACACACACACACACACACACACACACGCAGAGGTGATGGCAATGAATTTGTCTTGGGATCACAGGGCGTTTCACACAGAGCATGCTGTCATATGGTGTTGGGGGGCACTCGGGTGACACAGAGCAGGTACTATGACTGCACAAGAGGGACAATTTCTCCATCTGCTGTGTCTTCTTTGCTTGGCCTGCTCTATCCATCAAGATGTACAGCAAGAGAAACACTCACGCCACCTAGTTGGAACTCGGATTCTAATCAAAATCTCTGTGGAGTTCTTACACACAACAAGTGTTGCTTGGAATTCTGCCCTGTAATTTCCCAAAAATTGTTCACAAGATGGGCACTGTGCATTCAAAGGAGGGAGGAGGGGATAAATCAGTTCTGTATGACTTTTAACATTATTTTCCTTTTACTTACAGTAAAGTAAATTAGTCTGCTGCTTTTTTTTTTCTTTTTTCACAGAGAATCTTTTGAAATAGGTACAAAGCCAGTTTGCCCAAATGTGGCTAAAGCCCAAACAGCCGTTTTTTTCCACTCAAGAAGAAAAAATAATTGGTTGCATGGTCTGCCCGTAGTTTCTCTTGGAATATGCTCATGGAAATTCAGGCTATGTTTGTACACAGTCCTTATTTTTTTAAGTGGTGTTATGTGGGCGAGTTTGGAGACCCATGAAGAAGCCCAGAATCTATATAAATACCCAAAACGGGAATGGCGAAACTCTCTCACTTCCTCTTTATTGTCTAGTGCTACTTTCCGACCCTGTCTAGAAGCAGGGCGCTCTTGTAGTGTTCGTGCCTATTTTAACTTAAACATTAGGATCAAGGTTTTAAAACATGGGGCTAAAAATATCATTCTGTCAGAGAACTTTTAGAAGTAACAAGATACTAAAAGAACTGCCAGAAATCAAAGTATCAAGAGGTAAGAAAAGCTGAATTTCATTCTTTTCATCCTAAAGCCAACCATCAAAGAAAGGCCAATCAATCACCCAAATTCCAACAAAACCTTTCCCAACTCCAGGCCCTGATCACACCCTGGGTGGAGACCACTCACACTCCTGAAGGCACTAGATAATGTGGAAATCACGGGTGATTCTGCAGGCTGGTTTGACAGTTGTGGCAGAAAAGGTATTTCTGCCCCTCTGAGTTAACTTGAGTCCTTACACAGGGATTTTCCCATTACCTCGGAAACACACTTTCCGAGAAGGACTGAGGCACCCACTCCCCCAGGAGCTGGTGCCATGCGGTTTGTGCCTCTTTTATTACAATCAACACAGAAGTCCTCAGGCTCCCACACCCCTCACAAAGCGTTGTGCATTCAAGTCATGAGTCTGCATGTTTGGTGGGAACAAAAATCCCACGTAATACAAAATGAAAAACCGAAAGCTTTGGGAATGGAACTCTTGATGTTTAAAAGTACAAGACTTAACCTTTAACAGCCGAGATATCTCTCCAACCCCGATTACAGGGTTTGATTAGAGTCAAATTTTCTAAGTGAACATGTGTAAAAGTCCCGTAAAGGAGTAAAGTATCCCAGGGACTGAACATGCATAATGGAAGCTTTAACATTTTCTCCTGACCAAGTACCTGATGAGAAACAACTCAAGGGTGGGGTGCTTTCTTGGCTCACAATTCAGACAGATAAAGTCTATCATGGAAGAAAAGGCACGGCGGGGATGGGAGCTGCTTGGTCACACCTCTGTCAAGAATGCTGGTGCTCAGATCACTTCCTCCTTTTTCTTCAGTCTGTGTCTCCCACCTAAGGAATAGTTCCACCACCATTTAATGTGGGTCTTTCCTCCCTAGTGAAACCTCTCTGGGAACATCCAGAGATGTGTCTCCATCAGTGTGTCTAAATCCGGGCATAGTGATGAGAAGATTGACCAGTATACTCACGGAGTAAAGTCTGAAGGAGAGTAAGGAGGCCCGGAGCCTGGGAAGGGGTGGGAAGTGAGGTCTGTAGAAATACTGAGATCTCAGACAGCGTTCAAGGCAGCCCATTGCAAGCAACAGTCCACCCCCAAGGTTGGAGTGGTCACCTTTCTGTGGCTGTGCTAATCACCATGATCAAAAGCAACCTGGAGAGGAAAGGGTTTATTTCACCTACAGGCCATGCTCCTTCGTTGAGAAAGGTCATGGAGAGAGCTCAAGGCGGGAGCCTGCGGTCAGGAACGGAAGCAGAGATCACGGAGGGATGCTGCTTACTGCCTTGTTCTTCATGGGTTACTTAGTCTGCTTTCTTATACAACCTGGACCACCTGCCCCATGGAGGCACCCCAACTGCAGGCTGGGCCCTCACTCAATGATGAATCTAGAAAATGTTCCCCAGAGTTACCTATTGGCATTGGATGGGAGGATTTTCTCAACTGAGGTTCCTTCCTCCCAGATGATTCTAGCTTGTGTCAAGTCGACTAAATACATAAATAAAACTAATCATCACATTTTTCTTTCTCCAGAAAAGCTTTTTCCTTGACTGCTGTAGAGATTTGCTGTTTCACACATCTAACACACTAGGCTTCTTTTGTCTTGGTTTGGTTTTGCTTTTTGTTTGCTTGTTTGTTTGTTTTTCAGGTAAACTTAAACCAATAAGTCAACATATGTCCCAAATGCCTTCACCAAATTCAGAACCTAAGCTCTGCACTCCATTTACTTGCTTTGAGTCAATGATGTATAAACAGCGTTAGCTAAAGAGATAACTTCAAACAGGTAGGCATGTCCCTCCAAGATTTAATCTTCATGAAATCCATAAGCTTGCTACACTCACTCAAAGAGAAAAAAGAAGGCAGCTGATTCTGTCATTGGCCTTCCCTCCTATTGGCCCATACATTTCTGCCTCTGTTAATAGGGCTCCAGACCTCAGCCCAAATGTAATATCAATGGGATTTCAGCAGCACAAAGGACAACTACCTCAAAGTCAGGCTGTTCTATTTGTCTCATTCCCCAAGACTGAAAAGCTTCACCATTTTGTGAAGTACGGAAAATGACTATTTCTTCCCAGAGGAAATATTTTGCCTAAATCAATGCAAATACCATATTCCTCTCTCTTGAGAAGTATACTAAAACTATATCACTGCAGAAGGAGAAGAAGAAGAAGAAGAAGAAGGAGGAGGAGGAGGAGGAGGAGGAGGAGGAGGAGGAGGAGGAGGAGGAGAAAGAGGAGGAGGAGGAGGAAGAGGAGGAGGGGGAGGAGAAAGATGGGTCCTAGGGCATAAAACACAAAGCCAATAACGACCCCCAAAATGATGAGACATAATCACTTCATAGACTTGGATAAGGTTACTTTGAAAAGTTAACAGCTCACTCTTGTCGAGTTTGGAAAGAAACAAGCTCTCATGATGAGGAAAACTTGTGGCTGGCTCACTGTGGGTAAGTGAGTCTCAAGGAACCTGAGTTGCTTCACTGTCTATAAGTGATGCCCGTGCCTTGTGTTCTTGATACTTGTGATGAAAAATGGCCTTTTCTGAAAGAACGGTCTGCTAGATCTCTTAGATTCAATACTATGTACAAGGTCTTCTGCGTTTAGGCTTAAGATGTAGCATTTCATGTGTGCATTAAAAGGTTCTGAGAAATAATAAAAAATATTGATACCTATATGAGAACCTTTCAATGATTTCTAGACCTTTTCTCTTGAGTAAATATTTTAATAATATCTTTATTTGTTCTTTGACTATTTCATACTTGTAGACAATGTATCTTGATCACAGTCATCCCCTTAATTACTTCCCTCCAACCAGCTCCTCAGCACCCCTCCAACATGTCTTCCTCCAACTTCCTAGCTTTTCGATTTATAACCCACTGAGTCAACTTGATGCTACCTATGTATACAGGGGTGTGGGGGCATCATCAGCTGGGACATGAGAAAGCTACCAGTGGCAATCATCCCCTGAACAAAAGTGAGTCTCCATACCCCAACAGCTACCACCTGCCAATAACTCCTTAGCTAGGGGGACCTACGGGGACCCCTTGCATGACAGAATTTAATCAGCTTGATTTTGCATAGGCCTTGGGCAGGTAACCAACATTGTTGTTAGTGTATGTGTACAACAGCCATGAAATTTTGAGGAAAGTAGGTGGAACTGAAAAATGATTATACTAAACGAGGATATTCGGGCTCATTAAATACTTAAATTGCCATGAGCACACCTGATAATATATTTTTGGCTTTTTCAACATCAGATTCCTTGATTGTCCTTCAAACCCAGTTTGCTAGACAGGCTCAGATTTGATGAGCCTAAGAAGGGACATTCTTTCCGTACTGTGGGGGCTTATTTGTGGGTGGGCAGTGAATCTCTGCTCATTCTCTTCTAGTGACCAAACTTTAAGTCTTAGGTTAAAAGGCAATGTGAGGGTTAAAGCCAGCAAACAAGGTCTTAAAAACTATCACAGTCAAGAACAGCCTACGAGATAGGCTATTAAATGAAATATAAGATTCTGGAGCAGACAGAGAAGACATGAAGGAAAAACTAAGGAAGACAGCACAGTATGGAGTTCAGTTGATATAAATGAATCGGTACTGGTTCATTAATCACGATGAAGTCAACATGTCACACAGCTGTAAGGTGTCAGTTACAGAGGAAGGTGGGATATACAATACGGGAAACTCTACTTCAAGATTACTTTGTAATAAAATAAAAGGCTTGCTTTTGAAAGCCACTGTCAGTAATAATGCAACGCCATTAAAGAGTGTAAACATTTGTATAGATTGGCAATCTTCCACACTGTGATGTGAAAGAACGGAAAAGGAATGTGACCCCTTAGAAACAATGGTACCCAATTTGCCAGGCAAGAGGTGTTGACGGGAGCAGTAGTGGCATGACCATTACTAAAGTAACCAACTGGCTTCTGCTTGGATATGAGACCTGATTCGTGGAAGTTCATGTCTAGTACTGTGGCTCAAAGGAATTTGTCTTTACAGAGTACCTCGATTAATGCGGAGATTCATGGCTGACCAAGATACTGATTGAAGTGACTGTTAGGTGTTCAGTGTTAAACAGGGTGTCTATATCACCCCCAAGGCTCATGGACCACCACAGAGAAGTAGACAGAGAGGATGTGGGAGACAGACAATGGGGACGAGGGCTGTGAAATGCTGTCTTATGGCATCACACGGCCACGGTACTCGTGGCTCACAACAGCTACCACTGCCTTTATAGGGCACAAGAGCCAACCAGCAAGCATTGAGTCATAGATGGGGAGGGGCTCATGTGGCCCTATCTTGTCTAGGGCTACTGAGGGAGAGAAGTCACTGTCTTTTGGATTGTAGTCACTGGGGAGCTATTCCTGTGTGAGTGGACACCTCACACTCACACTCAGGAGAGCAGCCGTGGTTAAATCCAGTGGTCAGAAAGCGAAGGGACACCAGAGTGAGATAGGGACTCTGCGGGAAGACTGGAGTGTTGATGGGAACTGGGTAAGAGAAGGTAAAGTAGAGAGTGTGGGCAGGATGCATTAAGTACATGTAAGAAATTGCCAGAGAGTAAATTGATTTTTTAGAAAGAAAAAAAATGATATCTACCAATATCCCCGATCCATGATGAAAATAACCTCAGACAACTCAGCCTTAAAATAGAAAAATAAAAAATAAAAGCAGCCAGATCTATTCAGGATGCTGAGAAAGAACCATAACAAATTCAATGTGTGGGCTACAGAACGAGTTCAAGACCAGCCTGAGAAACTTTGTGAGATCTCATCGCAAAGTAAAAAGCAAGAATGAGGCTCAGGGTGGAACTCAGGGATGACGCACTTGTCTGGCAGGTGCTGGCAGGTGCACAGCCCAGGGTTCCCTCTCCAGTGTTGTAAAAATACAAAAAGGGAAAGAATTCTATTGGAGAAATCGTAATGGAGCTTGGAATACTAAGAGACTAGGTGGGGAGATAGCTCCTGATTCATGCCTCCCACCACAACAGAAGGACAAGGCTAGGAAGATGGCAAAGAGCAGACAGCACCTCCCCAACACACACACACACACACACACACACACACACACACACACACACACACACACAACCTTGATCTATATAGTAATACAGACATGTCCATCATGATCCCTTACAGATTTACTGCTCCCTAAATTGCACCTGCCAAGACAAGACACTGGGGTGTTATCTAATCTAGGCCAGCCAGCCAGAAGGACAGCAAATGACACCCTTGAACATTTCAACGAATTTCCCATGTATGACCTCAGGTTATCCCCATGGCAACAAAGAACATGGGTTATGATTACCACAGATTATGAGGAAAACTGGGGCTAAGAAGGTTGTAAAATGTGTCTAAAGCCGTGGTATATACGAGAGCCTCAGTTACAAATGAGGACACAGCTCTCTGGACTTCACTTTAACTCTTACCTGGAAATACAGTTTTCCAGAAAGGAATTGTGACCTGGGAATACAGCTCAGTTTGGAAGTCCGTCCCAGTGTGTATGAAGTTCTGAGTTCAATTCCTAGCACCACCAGAAGGAAGAAAGAATGAGAGAGGAGAGGAAGGGAAGAAGAGAGGAAGAAAGAAAAGAAGAGAGGTGTAGTAAGGTATGGTGGCACACACCTGTAATCCCAGTACTCAGCAAAGGGAGTCAGGGGATCCCAAGTTCAAAGCCAGCCTCAGCTACATGAGACCATGTCTGTCCCCAAAAAAAGTGAAAAAGAAAGAAAAGAAGTATATGCATACCTTAATGTACAGCATTCTGAGGATTAATATAATAGAAATCTATGGTGAGGCAGTTCTAGTATGCCACTAACTCTGTAAAACATAACTGCTCGATAAAATAAGACAGGGACAGCAGCACCTAAGGACTATGTCCTATCTATATTGGTATAAAGAGAAAACTCCAAAGGTAATCTGACTTGAATCAATCGTTTATAAGTTTAATACATTTATTCCCTACTATATACATGTGTCCACATATATGTGCATGTGTGTATATACATGTACAAATATAGCTTCAGTGTCATTAGTGTGGTGTTTGCCATTGTGTGTTCCATCAGTTTTACCTTTAAAAAAGTCATGATAGGCCCAGGGGTATAACTTGTTGGTAGAGCTCTTAGCTAGCATGTATCAGGCCCTGGGTTCGATCTCTCACATGAAGTCACTTTATTGTCTGGCTCCATATCAGCACTGTAAGCTATAGTTCTCACTACTCAAAGCTTCTTTGTCATTAAGCTCTTGAGAAGAGTTAAAGCCCATTGTTATCAATGAACTACTGTCCTATAGAGGCCATCTTGCTATCCATCTGGTATTGTCTAAAGAAATGGTGATTTTAATTGTGGCTCAATTTGCAGCAACCAAAGAAGTGTCCTTGTCTGCGTGTCTCATCTTCAGTGACTTATAAAGATATTTGCCCTGGGTGTGGCCCAAAGGTGAGCCATGACCCCAGCTTACCGGTGACAGTGCCGTCAAGGGAAGCTGTGCCTGAGGAAATATCCTCAGATCTGAAGGTCAGACTGGAAGCCACTGGCTCCTTCCATTCTCTTCCTGCACTAAGAATTACCAAGGAAGCACAGAAGCACACAAAGTATTAAGAAACTTATTTGGAAAATGCAAGTCATAAAATGGTTCTCACAACTCCTCCAGAGAAGTGGAGAAGGTTCTATAAAAGAACATTGACGAACACCGACTCTAGATGCTGGCTGCTCCTTGTTGGAGGGAAGCAGGTTTATCACAGGATGGTTTCCATCACAAGGACATTAGCATTGACAAAAGGATTCAGGTTTCAGATCAAGGGTTGGTTTTTAAGTTTTGGAAGATGTGTTTGTGATTTTTTTGAGTCTTGGAAGACATAACACCATCTAAAACTGCCCTATTTGTGACTAACTATTGATGAATAATCCAGAGAAGTGTGCACTTGAGAAAATAAATCAAAAGAAGCCAAGGGACGTGGAGGGTTAGGAGTACAGCCTCGGATGGTGAAGCATCTCCAGTTAAACTCCTAGAGTCCTTTTGCAGCAACACAAAAGTCAAGCTTTTGATTTTGAAAATTTTTTATTTGATTCTGGGTAATTTCTAAGTGTCATAAAATACTGTAGATAGTTACACTACAGTAAGCATGAATATAGGGAGGAGGGTCACCACCACTTCCCAATAAAGAATTCAGTTAAATATGTCACAATGATCCAAACTGTTCGAGATCGAGAGAATAAAGTTGAATAGTCTAATCTCAAAACCAGAATGGAAGACATTCGTCTACAGGTTCTCTGATTGGAGATGAAGATCAGGGGCATGTGGAATTACCACTTTGCTGACAACGTCTGCTCATTGTCTGGTAACTCCCAGAAGGGAGGAGGTGCATACCAAGATGGCTAGTGCTTAAATACCAAGTGGGTTCTCACAGTGTACTTAAACCTCTTGAAAAAAAAAAAAAAAACTGAGCTGTCAATCTCCAGACATGTGGCTTGCTTTCGTCCTTTTTGGCTACAACTACTTGAAAGACACAATAATTAGAGAAAGTGTCACTCGCTTGAAATATCATTTTTAAGTTTAAAAGTTAAGTATAAAGTTAACATATTCCTCCTAGATTCTTCCTGGTTAGCTCCAGATTGCCCATCTTCACTGCTGGGTCTGACCATGTGAAAATTCTAGATTGTTCTGGCTGTCTGGCTCAGGGCAACCAAGCTGAGCAATTTCCAGGTAACTTATGTAATGCTACTGGGAACAGCAATAAAAAAACAAGAGGAATGGACAGAAAGGCCAGAGGGAGTTTTTATTTGGCGGGTTAAAGTGTTCAGAATAGTTTAAGAGTTGGAAAAGGAGCAATGAAGCCACACCCCTGAAGGCGTCCAGTCTGGATCCTAGCATTAGTTTCTGTGTCTTCTGATCCAAACACCAGTGTCTCGTGAAAATAAAAGCAAAGAGCATCCAAAGATCACATTGGGAAATCCAAGCGCACCAGAGACCGAACTTCTAAAACGCAACCCCTCGGTTCAAGCACCCAGGCTGGATTTATCACTTTATACGTTGCTCTTTGTGATGATGCTTGTCCCTACTGGCTTCTTCCCAAGGGATGAGAGCTCATCCCCTCCCTATGGTGCTTCGGCAAGTGCCACGAAGCATGGGGTATGTCAGAACACTGAACCATCGTGGCCTTCATACTAGAGGAAGCTGTTAGAGATGATACCACCTGCATGCTGGCCAGTGCCCAGATGACAATGAAGGGTTTGTGTATACCCATATAAAATGACACACGTTATTGCTTAGGGTAGGTTAGAGCTGAAGGCATGCAAGGGTTTTTCATATACACAATTTTGTAGTGGAGCCAATTGTGAAGGGAAATTAATAAGATGTATTTGGATCATAATTGTCTGCCAAATGACTACCACTCACTCTCTCCTCGATATTGCTTACTGAATATGTATTTCTCAGCTTCCCCAAGTTAAAAAAAAAAAAAGCAGGTTTTTCTTGAGATGTTTAAAATAAAAACTAGGTTCCTCTGTATCATTTTAGTATCAGTGTTATCCTATAATCCCAGGAAGGGGGTAAATGAAGGCCAAAGATTGATATCACAGAACTTCAGAAGAACCCAGGAAGGCCTTTGCACCAGTTACACTCAGAGAGCCTTTGACTGGCATTGAGGAGATAACTGGGTGTTTTGCAAGACACCATTCTTACTGTTCTAGATGGGTGGCTTCAGTAAAAGCTCATGAAAAAATCACTATGATGGATCCACCCTGTATCACACTTTTCCTAGCTGGAAACAAGGGTTAGGAGAGACCAAGCAAGTCGGTGAGAGAACTGGGGACAGAACCCAGCCTGCACCCCCTACCCCCCACACTCACACTGAGCCTTCCTCCTTCTCTGCCCTTTGGGCTTAGCCCAGCACTCATTCTTCCTCAAAGGTCATGAACACACCTACCATCAAGAGCAGCATGTGACAGGCGGGCCACCATCAAGGACAAGGCGTGATGGCTGGTGTGTGGCGCAGTTTGTAGAGGCCTAGCAAGCACAAATCCTGGGGTTCAAGCCTTGACTCTGCAAAAACCTTGTATGACTGTATACACCTGTCATCTTGGTGTTTGGGAGACAGAAACAGAAGGATCAGAAGTTGGGGTTCATCCTCAGCTACAGAGCAGGTAGCCTGTCTCAGAAACAAACAAACAAGCAAAAAGGCACCATGTAATCCACACTTTCTGTTGCAGTAGAATTCCAAATATCTAAAATAATTCATTTCAGAATCCCCATTGCACCATTCGTTTCACAATTTGGCAAATATTTACTGTCTCCCTTCCCTCCCTCTCCATTGTAAAGCTGATTAACTCTTGCTCAAAAAGAGCTTTTGACCTTTCACTGATCAGGGACTATGCAAAGCACTGCAGTGATTTAAATGACCTTCAAAGAATCAAATTCCTGCACCCCTTGCCTGACTCTATTACAGGACATTGACATCTACGCCCTTTAAGCTGCTTCACAACTCCCCATCCACTTTCTGGGCACAGCTCTCAGTCGGGACCCCTTGGCTGGCTGGGTTCCAGACACTAAACTTCTCTTCTATGTGGAACTCATGGAGATATGTCTTCTGCCCCAGGGCCTTTGCTTGCCTCTCTTCTCTCAGATCCTTACCTGGCTGTTCCCTTTACAGCACTTTCCAGAGATATACACCCAACTTCCTCAATCCTGAGTGACTCACACTGTCCCCTTCTCACACCATGCATAGTTCAATCATAGTTCTCTGTGTTCAAAACAATATATTATGAGCATAAACTTAGTATCCATAGATTTTTGTTGGCTTGCTTATTTCTAGTCCCTCATTCCCAGAGGGCTATGCCCACTTTGTTCTCATCACTGTCCCCTAAGTACCTCAAAAGCCACCAGGTACAGAAATACTAAATAAGTACTTTGGGGTGAAACAGACATTGTAGGTGTTAGAGAGGAAGGCCTTGTATCTCCTGGGAAAAGAGAGAACCACAAAGCCAACAGTATATGATATAGACTTTGAAAGCAATATAAAAATTCAGCCAAATGAATGTTGGGGCCATTCAAGAAGAGGCAAAGAGGAAGACTTCTGCACACAGCCAGGGGTTCCAAAATTCCTTACAGCAAGGCTGGGGCCAAGGCAAAGGCTAGGGATGGAATGCCTGAAGTCTGACTTAAGGAAGCCTGCTGAAGGATGAAAATGATATTTCCAAGTCCTCCTGTGGGATCACACACCACACACACACACACACACACACACACACACACACTAAACACACTCATACATACACCTACTAATATACACACAGTCATTCATATACAGACACACAGACACAGACATAGACACATAGACACACACACACACACACACACACACACACTCAAGTCTGCCCTTTTGTTTTTCAAATATAAATTTCCCAGGAGACATGGGAAGCGATGTGCTGTGAGCGAGTGTCAGTAAGTGCAGGGACAGAAAGCACTATGCTGCTCAGTATAAAGCTGAACATAACGACGAAACCTGCTCTTCTCATATCTGTTCAAAAGCCTTTTGCAGAGTAAACACAGATTTTCTATCAAGCCACCCAGAGTGACTCATCTCTTTGGAAATATGTCTCTGGCAGTCTCTCCTCTGGCCTGGAATTCCTGGAGAAAATCAAGAAGATCAGTGGCTGATGACAGGACAGAAGTCAGAACCTGAAATCTTAAATCCAGTTCTGCTGTGGACTTGCAGTCTGGCAGGAAGCTCTGTCACGGGCCTCTGCGCAAAGCATGGTTCTGCGGCCAGTGTTTTATAAATTAAGTAATCAGTGACTAAGAAAGAACACATTTCTTTCAACATCACATAGCTGCATGGAAATGAATATAAACTTTTAATGGTGTCCTGAATTATTCTGGACTCATTTACTTCTCAATCTAAGAGAGGAGTGTGTGTGTGTGTGTGCGCGTGCGTCTGTGTGTGTGTGTGTGTGTTAGAAACAGTGGCTCTGTCCTTAAATGTTCCCAGATAATAAAAACATTGGGGGTGGGTTCGCTTCAAAAGACTTGACGATGTAAACACATGGGAGTTTAAATTAACACTAGTATCAACTGTTTGAATTGAGGAGAAAAAAACGCACCCCAAAAGAGTTTTGTCAGAATAAAAAGAAAACAAATCCCAAGTCCTGACAGCACCATAAAAGCCACTCTCCCTTCCTTGCAGAACGGCTTTTCTATTGAAGTTCATTTTGACATTTTATTACTTTCCCACATTGAAGAATATTGCCTTTCAAAACGCTCCATTTCTCAGCCGGTTGTACTATTATTCCTTCATCCATTGTTGGGAGTTCTTAGCAACCACCGTTCCAATACTGAAGACACAATCTTCACTTTTTTTCCCCAACAAAAAGAAACCAGCATTTCACATCCTTTCCACTTTAAATCCATACCCTATATTTAAAAAGAAAAGAAAAAGAAAGATAATCAGAAAAGCCTTCAACATGCCAACAAACAGGAAACAGAAGAGCTGGTTATCTATTTGCTAGACAAGAAACAACTGGAGATGCTGGAGATCGTTGTAAGCAAGCCATCTCTGGCCAAGGCGCCCTCCCCCACCACGGTCACAGGATGTGCTGTGCACCAAACGCTCCAACAGCCCACGTTCATTAGTCAGTGCTGGAGGGTGGGCCCCCGGCAGCCTCTGATTGATAAAGTTTCCGTACAAATTGGCCCATCTCTTTGATGAAAACAAGCAAGGCAGAGGCTGCTCCGTAATTTTACAGTCATAAATTAGGCAACCAGATAAACACTAACCAGGGCTTGCCACTCGAGGAGCAAACTAATTTAATTAATTCATAGGCAGCAGCTCATTAAGAACAGTTTTCGCACTGAGGTTGTGATCTTGTTGAATCTGCATTATTTGCCACCACGATGTGCACTTGGTTGTCGGGGATGAGACTGCTGGAACCAGAGAAGATGGGTGTATCTCTGTGTGCTGAGGAACAGAGAGCTGGCTTCCCAGCTCCCAAACAGGAGCACCCAGCACTCTTAGCAGAGAGAGTCTTTTGATGGGCGGCATTTTGCCTTGGCTTTGGTTTGTACTACTTCTGTACTTACAGGAAATTGTGAAAAGAAATGATCCCTTGCTGGTTCCATGTCATTCTTAGTCGATAGGGTAAGCGGAAAAGAAGGAAAAACATGATTGCTTAGAAAGAGTTAAGACCACTGCAAAGACCTCTAGGTCGCCTAGGGAGAAGACCCAGATGCAGTTCCCTAAACTTCACAGCACGGAAGGACATTCAGGCTCCCACAGGCTCCTGGGATCCAGGACTAGAAACAGAGCCTTTAGGCCAGACCCATATTTCTCTAAACACTGACTGATTTAGTATTTGTTTCTTTTTATAACCTCCCCGAATCATAATAATTTTCCATAAATTCATGGATTGCGATCTTAGTCTAAATCTCTCTATCGGTAAAGAGCTGCACCCAAGGGAAATCCTTGAAAAACTGGTTAGCTCCCATGATGGGGAGAGAAAACAGGTGAGCCTGGAATTCCTGGCAGGGCCTGAAAGTATGAAGGGAGAAAGGATGGGTCACCTCAGAAGGACACCGAAATCAAACCTCCAGAACTCCCAGGGTCAAAAGTGAACAACCTCATCGGATGAAGAAAAACACTATTAGCTCATCAGCTGTATGATACAAATAGTGAATTAATGCCATTTGGAACACTAATGGAATTTACAGCATTTGTGTGATTTATAGAGTTAATGCAATTTATAGAATTGGTACACTTTATTAATGATGAGAATTGATTACTGAATTGTCTACCCATAAAGGAAGAAGAGTCAGAAGCTACACAGGGGTATCAATAAACCTCTGTTATCTCTGTTGCTACACTGTGAGTCTAAGATTCATGGCAAACCAAGTCTTGAAAAAAGCATAATCTTAAAGGGACATGGTTTGAGGGACTCCACAGTGAACCAACAGACTCACACAAAAAACTTCGGACTGAAGTGCCAAGTTATCCAGGCTGTCTAATCAGAGTTTGCATTTCTCAGAGTCATAATTCAAAGTTTCTTCCAATCAAACAACTGAAAACAGAAAGCTACATTTTCCCTTCCTTAACTCTGGAGCTGGTCCTCTCTGCAGCTCTGCGTCGGATCAGACTTCATAATATGATAATCAAAAACTACTCAAATCAATTTGGCCACTAGTCTAATTTCGACAGAAATATTCTAATCAATCACCATTTACACTCAAATAGCATCAACACCGCATCTGCAAACTAGGACTCCAGACCCTCCAACAGCTCCTCTTACGAGACTAAACGCTCTGCCTTCTCGGTATATGCAGCCAGTGATCGCTTTAGGATGACTTAAAACCATGTCTCCAAAATACAAACACGGACATTTAGAAGATGTTTCAAATTACAAGCCACTCAGAAGTCTCTGTTTGAACCTATATCTAATCCAGAGATTTTGAGCAAACAAGTAGTTGTTATCAAAATATTCATGTGTAACTGCTGCTTGAAGGAAAGTTTACACGGTTATAACATTCCACAAAAATACAAGTGCACAAAATTGAAAGCATGGGCATGCTATTTTCAGAAATCTACAATGTTTTCCAGTCTTGATGGCAAACCCCAAAATAACTGATAGCCACGTAAACAAGCTGAGTTCGGAAACTCGCAACAGCCCTCTTTCTGCCCTTTTGTTTCTGATGGGCACTGGTGTCAACATGAGCTCTAGACATTCTCCTTCCTAAAACTAGACAGCCTCGGCACTTACATCTACCTCCATGGGTGGTTTAAAAGCTCAGCACTCTGAACCTCCAGCTACTCCAAACAAGGTGTAACCTCAGTGTTCCCCACCCTGGCTGATCTCACCCGTTTTTTCACGCTGTATCTAAGATAAGAGGAAGAACAGGTACAGCTGTGTGTTAGGGGTTCAGAACTATTTACAGTGCAACCCTCTCAAACTGGGGTCTGCAAATGCTGTTGGGAGAGGAGGTGATCCAGATAGAAGTGAGTGAAAAAATGAAAATCTTCAAGCTGGACTCCGGGACCCACTTGTGCCAAAACAGCTGACCATGTTCTGGCCTGTGCCGGACTCCGGAAAAGCCAAGGCACAGACACCAAGAACTTTGCTGGTTTGCTGCTGACTATTTAAACAAAAAAAAAAAAAAAAAAAAAAAGCTCCATCTGCCTGGTCCAGTGAATACTTAGGAAATACCATTGTCAGACTCAAGAGGACTTGAGCTGAAAGGTGTCAGTCAGGGTGGAAGCCCTGCATTCTATCTGGAATGAAGAAAGAAGAAAAGGGAACAGAAGCGAGAAGTGGAGTGGAAGCTTCTCGGAGGAAAGCCACCGAAGAAAGAGAACAGATGTGACAGAAATTAAAAGTAACACAAAGATGATGGTTATTTGGACAATGGAACAACTGGAACTTCTTTTGAATATGCCCGTATTTAGCCGTGAGGTAGACAGACTTCGCAATAACAATCTGTAAACATGCTCAGAGAACACAGGTGCTCTGAAGACAGAAGCCCAGTCCAGTCTCACGCCGCTCCACAGCTAACCTGCCCCACACCTGAGGCAGCCAAGTGGATAGAAAAGAGGGTTTTTCTTTGTCTTCAGATATCCGCAGCGTCTCAATCCCATGTGCATCTGAAGAACTCGTTTTAACTAAAACACAACCCTAACGTGTCATGAGGCAGGAAGGTCTTTGAGCGTGCGTCTTCCAAACACACACCACATTCAGGCATGTCTTGGTCTCTCCTTTTTTCCTCTTTCCCCAGGACATCTAAAGTACATTGACTACATTTTGTGCTAAGACATCCACGCATATTAATTCATTGATCTGCTAAAGAACCCTGTGAGGTGAGCTCAGTTATAATGATACCCACTTTACAGATGAGGAAATGCAGCTGGGGGCACTAGTCATCCAAAAGAAAGGGGAAACCTTCGTTTGAACTCGGGGAAGGAGGTTCTGTTCCGATCATATTAAGCCTCTATTACGTGTGCTAGTTTGGGGGATTTCTAGATAGTCTCATTTGGAGTGAATGAATGAAACTCACATATGACACATTTAACTCAACATGAAGGACACCACTAGCTGCCCTGCCCACAGAAGTCCCCCTGCAGTCCCCAGATGGCTCAACCCCAACCCCCAACTCACTACCACTAAGTAGTGGCCCTGGCCCTGCCTCTGCTGCCCTGCTTGCAGAGGACAGTGCTCTGCCCTTCCATTGTCTGTATTCTGAGCCAGTGCGGTGGCTTTCTTACCTATTCTGTTTAAGTTTTTATGGATAGGTAAAGTAATTTAGGTTACAAGAAAAAAAAAACTGAGTTACTCTTCACTGAAAAGTTGGAGTGTCACTTGAAATAGCTCAATTTAAGCAGCAAACACATGAAACCTGATTTCTAAGTGTGTGGCTTATTTCATGTGCAAATGAAGGGATGTAAAAGTGAGGTTTGTTATGACTGTACTCCAGTGAGTACCTCTGGCTCATACAATAAGCAGAAGTCACAAGCAATCACAATACATTTGTCATGTGTAAAAGGCTGACCTTCAGAGAGATGGCTCCAGAAATGTGTTCCCTTCCAGTTCTGGCTATGAAGACAAAAGGCATTCTCCTGGGTATTGGGAATTTCACGAATATGCTGAGGGCATACAATGTTTTTCTACCAAAAACATCTACCAAAGGTTTTAGGTACAATTTCATGGAATCCTCAAGTTTCAAAAGCTGGGTCTCGCTCTCCTGTGAGGCACGGCAGGGTAGAAGCTCCCACAGAAGAAAAACACTTCAAGACTCATGTGTTGGACATATTTTTAACTTCACACAGACCACAGTTCCTCGTGAATATACTTTCTTATTTAAATTTTTACTGAAACATAATTACATCTCTTCTCTCCTTTCCCTGTCCTCCCTCCAGCCCCTCTCACATCCCATCCCACTCCTTCTCAATTTGATGACCTCTTTTTATTATTATTGCAACACACACACACACACACACACGTTTTTGTATTAACAATGATCACATCAGGACAATGACCCAGCGAAGCCTTACTGAACTTTTCAGGATGTTGTCTTAGAGTTGTGTTTGCTATAATAAATCACCATGCACCAGGTGGCTTAAATGATAAAAACCATGTTGATTCTGGGCGTCCAGATCTGGCTTTGAGGAGGGCCCTCCTCCACACTCCATACTGACAACTTCACAAGAGGAAACAGCTCTTTGGCCTCTTCTTCTGACACTAACCCTACTGATGAGAGACCCGACCTTATCCCTTTATACCCTCCCAAAGGCTCCACCTCCAAACTTCCTGAAATGGGAGCCAGGGCGTCAACAACGGAGTGAGAGGATCCCATGAGCACACAGTGCCCTGGAGTCATATTGCTTACAACACATTCCTACAGAAGACACTCCACACAAACAACTTAACTGCCATCCCATCTCGGCACATCTATGTCATTTCCAACTCTGAAAGATTACAGAACCAGAAAGTAAAAACTTACTGACAGATCACCAGAAATAAGAAAAATACTAAGTCCGACTGCTAACCAAGAGTCTACTTGCAGTGATAGCTGCTGGTAGAGGGAAACTCGTTTCCTTCAATGGCGTGTCCCTGGGTCTATCAACCACGCTCTAGGGCACACTTCACGCACAGGAGTATATGGGCAAAACCAAACAGACTCCATGTTTTTTGTTTATTTGTTTTAGTTTGTGTGGCAGCCTTTTTCCCTTTTTTTTTTTTTCAGATAAAGAACATGAAGTCAGGTGGAGGGATCTTGGAGGAGTTGGGCGATGGAAAATAAAATGATCCAATGTACTTTATGGAATTTCTTTTACAAAAGAAAAAGAGGACGATGATTTTTAGAGCTCTGAAAATGCTCAGAAACACTCTTAAGAGACATTCAGGTTCATAAAACCACCCCAGAAGGAAAAAGACACAACAATGGTTTGGGAGGGCAGAGCTATTGCTCGGGGCAGCCTGTGTTCTGCCAGTCACTTTCAGCAGCACGACTGTCACCAAAATCACCTACGATCCAGTGCTGTTCTGGGTTAAAGACTCGGTACTTTCAGTATGTGGCTCTTTACCTCACCATTAGCCTCCCACTAAAGGAATCTACTCAAATGTGCAAACGAAGAGATGTAAAGGTGAGCCTGAAAGGTAAGGGGTCAGGCAGGTCATCAAAATACAAGCTCCAGCGTTTTCCTCTCACTCTCCTTTGCATCGTGTGTTCTCGGGTAGTCAGCTGGCTTGACTTGATACAGTGCAACGAGTCTGCGTGCGCATTGTGTGTCCCTGTGGGTGTCTGCACTCTCTGTCCTCACTCACTCTCTCAGATGGGTTCTGGGGATCAAACTCAGGTCATCAGGCAAGAGCCTTCATGTGATGAGCCATCTCAACGCCCACCCCCAAATGATTTTTTACAGAAAAGTTCTACCTAAGAAATATGTCAGAAGTGATAGAATTATGATATTGACACGTAGATTTGGGTAATGGTCATCAATGGATTCAACCACAGTTGCATAGTGACTGATGATGACTTGGCATGTACTTAGGCTGTTACCAAGGAGAACAGCTGGTCAGTGTTAACACTCAGACGGGTGATTAGATGGAAGAAAGAGAGGGAGGAGCAAGAGGAGCGGAGGAGGAAGAGAAATGGGTAGGGAACAGGCAGGGAGGGCAGGCAAGAGTCTAATCAAAACTCAAAGGTAATTCCATTTCTAGGTAACAGAGCACCTACAGAAACAAGCTACCACCAAAGACTGTGGAGCACGCTGTGATAACAGGTGACCTAGTTGTGAAACAAGTGAATAGTGCCAGTAAAGGAGGAGAGAGGAGCCCTATTCCTAAATAAAACAGAGAGTCAACCGAAGCTGATATGTGCTACTTATTTTGGGTCATTACTCAAAAAAAAAAAAATCTCTTTTTTTATTGTAGAGACATGGAAATTTTTCCTATAGAATTAGATGATCTCAGAGAATTGCCACCGTCAATGACAGGTCTGAAATGACATTGATATGCATGGAAATTCCCATCATTTTGAAGACATTTAATAAAATAGAGGGGAAATTGTATGGTGTCCTGAATTTACTTTAAAATACCTCAGGAAACAAAGGAAAGGTGAAGGAGATGGATAAATCGAAGTTTAATCATCCTGCCCATTTGTGTTTACTGATGGACTATTCACAAAATCCCACAAATGGAACCAGTCCAGATGCCCATCAACAGATGGGTAGTTAAAGGAAAGGTGGTGCAAACGTAAAGTAGAATTTCATTCACCTGTAAAGAAAACCAAAATCACAACATTTGCATGAAAAAAACAATGGAACCAAAGGTCATTATGTTAAGAGAAATAAGCCAGACTTAAAAACACAGCATGCTCCAGGGGTGTCGACACATGGCTTTAATTTCAGCTCTCAGGAGGCCAGATCTATGGAGAAAGAACCTATCTCAAAAAAAAAAAAAAATCCATGGAATTCTTCATCTTAAATTTGGAGCCTAAATTTAAAATTACATGTATGTAGATGTCAGTGTGTGTTTGCTGATGTGTGTTTGTAAGACACAAAGCTAGAAATGATATCATTCGAGGGGAGGATGAGACCTTAGGGGCAGGGAATAGAAGGGGTACTGGGATACACAGGACAGGAGAGCAGAGAGGCAACGACTTGGGGAAGAAAGGAAACCAGAGAGAGGTAGGTAGAGGCAGAGGGTGGTGCTAGGGGGAAGGACTGTGAGGACACAGTCCACTGACATATGTGTATGAAGATGCCGTGATGAAACTCATCATTTTGAATACAAATCTAAAAACTTAAAAGAAAAAGAAATTGTGTATCAAAATCCTAATAAATAGAAGATTTGGGAGTCCTTTGTACTTTCACTCTCCTGTGAATATTTGAAATATTTCATAATTGCTTTAAGTTTTGCCAAATGATTCAGAACATCAGCTATGAGGAGGGGTGTGATGTTCCAGCTAAAGGAAACAGTACAAGCCAGAACTCTGACTCAAGACATGGGGTGGCCCTGTCAGAGCACAGCAAACAACTGAATGTGGAGGGCAGGCAAGGCCATCTCGGAGGCAGCCCTAAGCAGAGTGGATTTTGTGGAGGTTGTAGAAAAGAGAGCGATCTTTAACAATAAAGCCCGTTGGGAGCCTAATGGAAATGGACACAGTCTGAACAAGGAGGCAGAGGAGGCAGGAGATGATGTGCAGGGGACAGAACTTGGTCACCGGGAAAGAAGGGAAGAGTAGTCTCAAAGCGTGTGTTTGACTCTCTGGTGGAATCACTAAGTGGCATGGCACTGAGAGAGGGGATTCAGGAAGAAAAGATCTTCAAGCTTGGTGGGGTTGGTGATCAAGTCCATGCTAACCATGTCCAATTCCAGGTTTCCCCTGGATTTCCAGTTTGGCCTAGGGCATCCATCACAACTACAACTATAGATTCCAAGAACACTCAAATACAATAGGGACAGTAGCAGAAGCATCAAAAACTGACGTGGGCCCTCCCTTCATGACCCAGGGACTGTGCCTGTCATTACCCACTGCCTGCCATGGTGTGGGGCTCATAATAAACACTGCGGAAATGCCGGGTTACCCAGAGAGAATGTCAAGAGTCAAGCAACTGAAGGTCAACCTCTAGAGGCTCAGCATCAAGGAGAGAGCCTGACAAGGCCTCTGAAGGACATCAGTTGTCAGTAGTGAAGCTCAGAAGAAGAGGGGAAGAAACCATGAGGCCAAAGAAACTAAAAGAACAGAGAAATTCCAGAAAAGATGAGGAGCCGTCCCTGTCAAATATATAGAAGATGAGAAAAGCAAAGTTGAGAAATGGTCTGCTCATTGGCCAAAACTGAGGTGCCTGGTGATCTTAACCTTTCCACCAAATCTCCAAAGCAAATGGCCTACTTTTCTCCCCCTAAAAATAAAGATCAGTAGCGCCACGGTGGCCAGCCAGGAGACAGTGAATGCCACTATTTGTGTGACCGTGACCGTGTCGGTTAACCTTCCTATTCTTTCCTTATTCTTAAAATGAAGCCTATGAACTGTATTATTCTGTAAGGTTACACTCAATTCTAAAATCCCACACAAGCCAACCCTTTGGTCTAAAGTGTTCCGAAGATAGTAAGTGCCAAGTGCCCACTTTGAGTTCCATCGCATTTAATGTTGAACTTTTGGTGTACTTTCTTTCCTTTGCTTCGTCCACTTTTCCTCGCCCACCTTCCCTCCCCCTTATGACAGCACTCCTGAATCCTTATCTGAGCACAAAACGACCATGATGGTTATAGCAATGACAACAAAAAGCACAAACAGGACTTGTTAAGGCCACTGGAATACTTGCCTTGCAAAGATGCAGGCCTGGGCTCCATTCCTCAGAGCCCACATTAACAAAAGCTGGGCATGAAGGCTTCTTGCTTGTAATCCCAGCACTGGGAAGACAGAACAAGATGCATCCCTGGGGCTCAGTTGTCCTATTCAGTTTGTCACTGCCCAATCAATGAAGGATCTTGTATAAAATAATAATAACAATAGTAATAATAATAATAATAATAATAATATTGTTATTAGTATTAGTATTAGTATAAAAAGTTATGGGGACACATAAGGGGAGACACCCACAAGTCTCTGACCTCCACACATGTGCCATAACACTTATACTTGAGAGAGAGAGAGAGAGAGAGAGAGAGAGAGAAGCGCAACACACACAGACACAGACACAAAAACACACAGACTAACACACACACAAATAATGTGAATGGTATGTGAAGAACAACATCAGAGCTTGTCCTCTGGCCTGCACATGCATGCCCACACATGTACTAACACATACATGTCCAATCGCACGCGTGTATAAGCACACAATGGATGTACTCACACCAAAAATAGGGGTGATAGTGTTAGCCTCAGAAAGCTTTTATACCACATTAAAATATTATAAATGAGCTTTTAACTTTTCTTGGGGCATATTGAGTCATTAACATGCCAGAGACACAGCAAGTAGCCATGACAGCATACATCACGGGGCCTCCGAGCCTGAGAAGTCAGGAGCATGTGCTTAAGAGGCTATGCCAGCCAAGATGTAAAACACAGAGATGTAAAAAAGACCCCTTGCTGTCACAGGAGGCTACCATGCCCTTTATTCAACAGTACCCAGAAAACAAGCTCCAGGTCACTCCAGCGATGTGGTTACTTCTGGCCCCATCCACACTGAATATTTAAATCATGTCAGATGGACTGTAACTCAGCCCTGTGACTAACGCCAATCCATAGGCACAAGGCTGAGGCAATGATCCCAGTCTTTCCCATGCTATCATACTGATAACTGTTGAGAAGATCGACCAAATCTTAATACAAAAAGATCTCATTTCTTCTCCACTAAGTTTGCATTAATGGATACAGAAACCAACTTAAAGATAAATTAAAAAAGCAGGTCAATGAAACAAGAAGAAATGATTGGGACAGACTGAAACTTGTTGGAATTAACTTTCTCAAATTAATCTCACGATCAGGCTGCTGCAGAAACAAGAACATGGATTTACACTACGAATAGGTGCATGTTCATCTTGTCATCTACAGTCAGCATGCAAGCGAGCACCACGCGTTTTGGAAGCCATTATAAACACTGAGTGAAGATACAAAAATAAGAGGCCAATCCCTACCAGCGTGAGCATGACAGAGCTATAACCTCAGGTCAGCTGCCGGAGACAGACAGTGTGCCCTACGTCAGAGGTTTGTAAGTGGGGTCTGCTTCTCTATGACTCAATCAACTGGTTCCAATTTTCAAATGTTCCGTGATCTTAAGAGAGTCACGCCCCCAAAGCCTGATTAAGATAAATTAAATTAAACACCTCAAGGAGGGGTCAGGAAGAGAAATGCCAGGCAGGAAGTGAAGGCCAGGTAGATAAGCAAATAAGAGGCAGAGCCATGGCACCAGGAGCTGGGCCGCTCAACATGATCAGAAACATGTGTGAGCATTCTGAGACCACGTGCCTGGGCTACAGCCCTGACAGTTCTGACTCTGCTGAAGACTTAAGATCTTCAGGAAGTTCAGAAGAAGAGGTTGCTGGAATCCGTGGGGTCTAAAGGCATAAGAAGAGATTCTCAAAGACAGGGGACACAGGTTGGATGCTAGCACGGCCATATGAGACAAGCAAAACGTTTTTTTACTCAGAGAACTCAAAAACAGAAGCGACCCCCAGAGTGGCCACAGGAAGGGTCCTTCCTATGAGAATAAAGACAGAGAGGCCCAGAGCAATCACTCTCATGTGTCACACTTGTTTTCCAAGTCACACATGTCACCTGCCCCTCCCCCACCCTTTCCCCACCAGAAAGCAAATTTCACAGGATGACAGTGGCTCACGCCTCTCTGCACCAAGCATCTTTAGGTTACTATACATAACTCATCAGAAGGACTGCCCCAACCCACTCCCTCCCCTTAAGTCACACGGGCCAAAAAATATTTTCCATTTGGAGTTTCACTTTCAAATATTCTGTCACTTTTAAATTCACATGCTCTTTAAACTTCTAAATTAAACACTGCATTTTGGTAATCTCTTAAATATCAGCTTCTTCTATTCTTACCACAGTACCCAAAGGCCCAAGATATGTTAAATTAATTTCTATGCCAACTTACATGGTGCCAACAGGGACTGCTGATCAGGCATGGGCCACAAATATTTCATCAGCTCAAATTGTATCAATTAGATTATTCCTAAAATATGCATATTTTATAAAACATTTATTAGTTTGATTTTCAAACATTTAGATAAATCCCACAGCCCTTTTCTGAGCATCTACCACAAATGCTTTGTTTTCATTTCAAACTTTACTGAGCCTAATATTCATCTGGGAACTTCCATAATAAAAAAAAATCACTATAATACATTTTTAAATGGTGATCCATTTTCCATATTAAATCCAGCGTCATCTTAATTACTGTTTAAAACAATGAACCAACACTGCTTGACTCTATACTCCAATCACATGGAAGGGTAGATAACATAATCAAAAAAGGATTTTCCTTTTTAATCCTTAAAGACACCACAGCAGAGACCTCAAGTAGAATGGCCAGTCTCCGGGCCAGGGAGGCTACAGCTTGTAGTAACTCCTGGTAAAGTGATAGTCACTGATCAGAGAACTTAGACGTACCTAGTTTAGAAGCTGTCCTAAAACACAGGAGCAACTATTGGATGGGCAATCTATATAAATCGGTGGAAGCTGCCAAGAGAGAGCAATAAACTCTAAATCCTTCCTGAAATGAAGCTCAGAACCCTACCTCCAGCCATACCCATTTGTGCCAGAAGAGTTTAACAACTCAGTCTTATTTTGTTTCCAGAGATCAGAGTTTAATAAAACTGAAAAATGCTCAAGACTTAAATATAACACCTTTAGCTTTGCAGAGACAATGTGGATGTGTGTGTCATCTTTCCTTCTCAGTCTTGGTACCCTGTGAGCTGCCAGGAATTTAAAAAGAAAAGCTAGAGAGGACAGAACACAGAAAGGGTGATGATATCACTGCAGGTGTAAGAGCCAGACACTGATCTTTGCTGTACCACTGACTGCACAGACACACCTTAGGGCACGCTAAGCCGTCTTCTAGAACTCTGTTTCTGATCAACAAAACAAAAGACTTCTGGTTAGGTTAACATTTAAGTTACTTCAGAATCCATGACTCCAGTGTACAGAATCCTATCTAAAGCAAGTAGAATCTATTCACACAATGGCTGTACAATCCATCCAGTCCTGCAGAAACTTGATTTTAAAACACACAGGCTGAGGAGACCTCATCAGGATAATCTGATCATCGTTACAAGCTGTGTTGTCAGGTCCTCAGGAATCCAATGTGGCTCCCATTTAAAAATGGACTCTCAATGTCTAACTCCACACGAGGTCAGAGTCTTGTCTATAGCCTTACAAGTTCTCTCTTCCTATTAAAGAAAAGACTTAACTCCACCACAGCCAAGGGAGTAGCTGAAGCGTCTGATATATGCTTGCTCTTTACCTGCCCAAAACATAGAGGTTGAGTTCACCACAGCGTGTTACAGACACTTGTGTTTATCTCAGAATATCATAAGGATGTTTGGAGGAGAAAAGTTTAGAGCCATTCCTCATTCTGGCTTTAATTATCGTCTTCAGAACTGCCACTGAGTTTGATCTATCTTAAAACCCACACACATATACACTCACTCAGACGCATGCTATTTCCCCCAAAGCAAATTCCTCTTATCGCCTCAATTTGTCACGACAAGTTTGTGAAATTATAGAACTATACAAGTTTAAAGATAGGAAGCCTTAAGAGATTTTTCTAATGTAATTTTACTCTGATAACAATCTTCCCGTTCTCTATATTAAGACTCTCATACACCGATTCTTGTTGCATTTCATGGTGGTAAAATGATGTTTTGATTTCGTTCTGCTGTCTGAGGACAGCTCACAGGGGGCTTCCTGCCTCTCCCACCTTCCCGATCTTCAAATCTATGCAGAGAATTTGTGTCCCTGTTCAGCCCTCTAGACCTAATTGAGTCAAATGTTTCAACAATTTAACCACTTGCTTCTTTCAGAAACACCATCCAGCCAGTGGCTTATGAACCTTTAAATTACATTTTCATTTTCCCCAAGAGCCCCTCTCGAGATGGTTTCCCTCATTTGGGCTTTATGTATTACTACTACTGCTACTGCTACTGCTACTACTACTACTACTACTACTACTACTACTACTACTACTACTACTACTATTACTACTACTACTACTACTACTATTACTACTACTACTATTACTACTACTACTACTACTACTACTACTACTACTACTACTACTACTACATTTATCTGGATATTGAATGCCTGTGTTTTACTAAATATATAAATTATCCCATTGAGCTATAAGCCACAATGGATATACAGTGCCCTAGTTTACTTTGTGTTGCTGTGATAAACACCATGACACAAAGCAACTCGGGGAGGAGAAGGTTTCTTTAGCTTCCATGTCTTGATCACAGTCTTTGATCACAGTCTGTTGTGATGGGATGTTGGGGCAGGAAGTCGAGGCAGGAACTATATGGAATCCATACTGGAAGGCCCAGGGATGGTACTTTCCACAGTAGGATGTATCTTCCTACATCAATCAAAAAAATCTCTCCTAACACTTGTCTGCAGGACAATCTGATGGAATCAACTCCTCAGTTGAGATTCTTGCTTCCCAGATACGTTTAGATTTGTGTCAAGTTGACAAAAAAACAACCAGCATAATAAGCATATGTTACTGAAGTTGTCAACAGTTACTCAATGCCAAGACCAAAGCCAGAGTCCACAATAACTAATTGATTAATCAATTATCTATAAGCACAATTGTTCCGTCTGCCAAAAATCGACCTAAATATCTCACGCTATCATTTACTTAAAAATCTTTCTCATTGATAGAGAAAGATTCTCTAATATTTAAAAGGCTGGCTAGATAACTAACTCATGGCTATGTTATGCTATTTCAATATAATAGGAATTTGCTTCATCTCTATTTCAAAGACAACATGACATGTAAGTTAAAAATGTGGATACTACAGCTGTAACTTCTGAGTATAGACCCAAAGGAATCTAAGTTCCCCCACAGAGATACATACAGGGCCACACTTACCACTATACCAGTCACAACAGCAAAGAAATGGAATCAGCCTAGAAGCCTATCAACACATACACAGACGAAGAAAATATGGGACAGGCACACAAGGGAACCTGTACAGCCACAAAGTTCAAACACAGCACTTGCAGGAAGATGGATAGAACCAGAAATCATTGCGCTAAGGGAAATAAGCCAGGCTTTTTTTCTATGTCTGTTTCCTAAGTCATGAACGTAGAAGTGTATCCAAGAGAGGAAGGGGCGGAGAGGATAATGAGATACATAGGATAGGAAAGCAAAAGGGTCACTCCTGGAGAGGGTGCTGTGACCAACAAGAGAAGGGCAAAGGGTAGGGAGGGAAGTAGAAGAGGGGAATTATTAAGAATAAGGTATTATGAAAATGGCATAATGAAGCACATTACTTCATATGCTATCCTAAAAACAGCAATTAGAAAAACCGTGTGTTCTGAGTTCAAATCTTGCTTCAAGCATATATGACTAATAGGACCTCTGACAAATGACTTGCTGTTTTGAACCGGTTTTTTGTTATTGTTGTTGTTGATGATGACGATTCAAGGGTAAATGAGTTCATACGCATAAAGTGCTTAGAAGCTTGGATACAAGAATGCTAACTTTACTTTTAGCTGTTACGATTAAATTTTTATTCTGGCACAAGACTTTGATCATTCCAGTGTATTGGCTGAGGCAGTGAAGGGTGCTGAATAAGGACTCAGACAATCTGTGTTTTAGTGCCAGTTTGGCAATGGTTTCTCCCAACATACCCAGCAGCTACTTACAAAAATGACTCACTATACCTATAGATCAGTGCATCTCTTGCAGTGGATGGTGATTAATACAGAAACCCAAACTAGTCAATGTGCGGGAGTAAGAGACTATGAATGATCAGCTCTAAATAGGACATACATATCACACCCCTCCCCCAAAGGCTCAGGGATATTCATGGAAGAAGGAACAGACAGACTATAAGAGCCAGAGGTAAGAAATGTTTCTTCCTGTACACAACGGGGCAGTTACACATATGTACACACGGCAGTTATTACAGCATGCGCAACACTTGTGCAAGCTCAAGCTAGACAAAACCCCAGCATGAGGGAGGAGGTGGATACACAGTCCCGCCCCCAGCAGAAGAGACATTGGCATTTGATAGCTGCTGCAAGAGGAGAAGTCAGTTGGCTTTTAGGGTTTCCATTTGTAGATCTACCATCTTTCAGGATAAGACCCATTCCCCAAGGTATTTGAGAAAGAGAAATTGGACTCCTTGGGTTTTTGAGAGAAAGGGGGTTAGGAAGGGGAAGAGGGAAAGAATGGGAAATTCTCAAAGAAAAATGTAGTATTTTAAGAAACCTGAATGAGGTTATCCCAGCAGACTAGGCTAATCAATCTATCAAAAGCCAAGGACACCAAGGTGTTCTTATCAAACTGTAACAGCTCTTCATTCGTAAACACAGAGCATCTACTGCCTGATTGATCTAGAAGCACTAAGTTCACATTTCACACTACTTGAAAACCACAGCATTGATCCAGATACATTTTCTAGATTTTTTTTTTTTAATTTTGAGGAAAATTATGAGAAACTGCCCACTTTCACTCATAAAACTTACAGTAAGTCCTAGGGAACCTGACCTACACTGCCTGGGGAGCCTGGCCTACACTGCCTGGGGAGCCTGGCCTACACTGCCTGGGGAGCCTGGCCTACACTGCCTGGGGAGCCTGGCCTACACTGTCTGGGGAGCCTGGCCTACACTGTCTAGGGAACCTGACCTACACTGCCTGGGGAGCCTGGCCTACACTGCCTGAGGCTGCAAAACTGGATTGTGTTGTGTAGTCAGACTGTGTCCTAATGTCCTTGTTTATGTCTGGTGGGGAATGTGACTCTACTTTCACAAACTGAGCCCCCAGGTACTGGTTTGCTCCTTTGTTACTGTGATAATACACTGACTAAAAGCAACTTGGGGACAAAATGGTGTGTCTGACTTAAAGGTCCTTCATAGATGGGAGTCAAGACAGGAACCCAGAGGCAGGAATTGAAGTGGCGAGTTCTACTTCTTACTTTGTAGACTCCACAGGCCATGTCTTTTCAGTGTTGCAGTCTGGGGTTGCCACAGAAGGTCTGAGCAGTAGGAGGAAGCATCAACGATTAAACCTGACCACACAGGTTATCTAACCGCAACCAAAATAGACTTGTCCAAAAATACATAATTCTATGGTGCTTTTGTTTTTCCTTATAACTCTCCTAGGCTTAGAAACACACAACAGGTAGGTGAACTTAGATTCATTTCATTTTTATAAATATTTTATTGTTTGTCTCTTTTTAGACAGGGTCTTCTGTAGCCGTGGATGGACTGAAACTCGTAAGTGAGCATGTACCACTGTTATTTTTTTATGAGGTTCTGGGGCTCAAACCCTGGACTTTGTGAGTTTGCAAACTAGGCAACAACTGAGCGATATCCCCAGCCCCACCAGCCCCATCACATTTAACACCCACAATTCAAACAAGACAGCTGAGGAAGGAAGGTCTCTTCGAGAACACTTGTGGTGTGGACACGGACTGACACGGCTGACACCGCCCTCCACTGCCCTTGACAAGCCCAAGCTCTGCCAGCCTGGCCTCCATCTTTGGCTCTTGCTCCTTCAGATTCTGAGCTTCTCAGAGCCCCTGACAGTGTCCCCTTTTCCTGAGCTCCTTTTCCTTCCCAGCAGGATTATTCCCAATTATAGAGTCGGAATTACAACTTCAGAGCATCTCATTCTTCACAAGCGCTATTTCTTCTTTCTAATCTCTGCACATGGAATTATAAATCAGGCAACATTCATGCTTAATTGGTATTTTCGGTGTGATTTTTTTTGTTTCTCCGTGCATTCTTTACGCTTCGGCTTCAAAACATTTAGGCTCCTAACGCTAGGAAAGATAAAAATAATAATACAAATTTGTTCCTTTTGTGTCTTTAAAGCTTTCCTATTTTAGTTCCAAGGCTTTAACTCCTTTAGCTAATCTGGAAAATGATTTAAAATCATAACACTTAATAAACACTAAGTGAGAGAATGAGGAAATATTCCAAGGAACTTAAATACAATACCTGAAACATACATTGGCTTTCAAAGCAGGGCATCTTGGAACCGCTCTTCCTTAGTGATTTAAATTGTAACGTCTAATTCATGTAGCAAAGGTTCTGGAAACTTCCTCCAGTTGAGTGGTTGCAATATCAAGTCCTGTGCTCCTTTGCCTGTTGCCTCTTCACCCAAGAGGAAATATGATGAACAGTCAGCTAATTGTGAAAGCACGGAGTAAGAGAGTCTCCTTGTACAGCACAAGTCCTCCACAACACACACACACACACACACACACAGCCCAGTGGGTACGAAGGCTACAACTGGCTGTGTGTGGCTCTAAAGGCCGAGGCGACAGGCACAGAGTCAAGAGTTAGGAGGCGTGTATGCCAGGAGGTAGTGTAGGGAGAAATGGGCACGAGAGCCATGGGGAAGGTCACCACACAATCACAGCAAGCCACAGGAAAAGGGAGAGCTATGCAGCCTCTTCGATCCCTGAGAACATCAAGTCATCAGTTTGGGATAATAATCCAAGGCCTTAACGATAACACTAGACATTTAATGGCTGTTTAAACCTGACCAGACATGCTACCTAATAGCAACCGAAACAGGCCTATCAAAGAATTTAAAAAGATAATTCTATGTTTTGACAGCCTTCCTCAGTTTAGAAACGAGCAACACGCACGTAAACTTAGACTCAAGCGGGAATTCTCTCAGCAACACTAAGGCTATTAAGTAAGAAAGTCACAAGTGATCAAGAGTGGCTCAGGATGTCACTCAGTTGGTAGAGTGCCTGCCTAGCATTCAGGCAGCCCTGAGTTCACGTCCCTGCACAGCATTAGCTGTGCGGAGGGTGTGGTAGCACATACCTATGATGTCTTCACTTGGGAGGAAGAGGATGCTCAGAAGATGTATGGTCATCTTGAGCTACATAGAGAGTTCAAGGCCAGCCTGAGCTACATGTGATCCTAGCTCAAATATATATATTTAAGAAAATGTTGGGGTAAATGTGTATGTAGGAAGCTCTTGTTGTGCGAATCATCACCTTAGTTGCCTCTCTCACCTTTTCAAACTGCAAATTGAAAATGAGTTTGACCACACAGAAGGAAGTTGAGTTTTGTGTCTTGAAGCCCTAACAAAGTCAGTTTCTCACAGCCTCCAGTTTTGTTTTAGATACCCTTCCTTGAACGTGAGTTTTTGGGAACCACAGTTTCAACATATCTGATTTACAGCAGCTTGGAATGCTCTCCCTTTGTGAAAGCCCAAACCCTCCCACAGTTGCATAATCAGGAAATGTTGTAAAAAGACGTGATAAGCAACTAAAAAAAGGTAGTTTTTCTTGCCTCCAGAAAGCACATAGAGTCACTTATATCTCAGCCAAATATATTTAGAATTATTGGCAGTCAAATTGGCATGATTGACACAAGCAGAGAACACTTGAAACAGACCCAGGGAGGAAGAAATCGTTATCATAAGCAGTTTTGTAATCCCTATTTCCCCTCCATAAGACAGGTAAGAGAATGCTCCCAGATATCACACATCCTCATTTACATACAGTATCATCTTATGGAATTTTCCAAGGTGTTAATTAAAAGTTTTAATGAATGTTAATCATCTGTCAATTTCATTGGCAATCTCTATTTAACCATATGCTTCTCTCTTACACCTGTAAGGTTTTTTCTTTTCTTTCAAACCTATTACTTTAAATTGTTTTACCTCCTTAACACGATATTTGTATTAATATTTAGGAAACAACCTCTACAGCCTATGCAGCAATTTCCTTTGGTTCTTTTACGGATTTTCTAAGTCCTTAAGAGAAAGACCGATTGTTGAGCATGTGAGCTCAGGAAAATGCAGTGACAGCGACACTCTTTACCTTATTCTCCTGGACAGGGTCTCTCCTCAAACCTAGAGCTCATTGTTTTTGGCTAGACTTCCCAGCTAGCCACCCCTAGCAATCCTCCTGTCTCCGTTGCCTGGAGCACTAGAGTTATAGGCGTATAAGGCCATGCTTTTTTACATGATGCCGGGTGTCTGAACTCAGATCTTTATGCTTGAACATCATGTTCTTACCCATTGAGCCACCTCCCCAAACACTATTTGTTCTTCTGTTTCATTTTGCTCTGTTTTAGGAAAAAGATCTCTGTCTGGTTGCATGTCCAGGGGATGGAAGTGGACTTGAAGACTAAGAAGCACAGCAGCCCAAGACATTAGACATCAAACTCATTCTCATGGAGTACAGCTTTCCTACCTTAAATATCCATTATATGATTACATCACTCATTCATTCAAGAAAGCCGCACACTAAGAATCCTTCCAAATTTTTGGACTCATAAGAACTAACAGCAAAGCTAAATATTTCATTCCTCTGGGAGCTAACATTCTACTTGAAGGAGGTAAGAAAAACTCTAAAATATATAGTAAAGTCAATATAGTAATGAGAAGAAAATACAGAGACAGAAGAGAGAGTATGTGCAGTGTTCTTAGTGAATAGATGGTGTCCCCAGGGAAGGAAGTCGGGGTCACCAGGGAAGGAAGACCTCACTGAGAGAGGGTATGTGAGGGACAATCTAAAGGAAAGCCTCTAGCACTCATGGAAGTATCTAGACACTTGCTGTAAGTCATGAGGTCAGCACACTGGCAGATGCCAGGAGTATTTGAGAATGTAGCCAACTAATGGGAGAAATCAGATCCAGTCACTAGATGGAACAGACAGCTCAACAACCAAGCACTGAGGCTTCGCAGGTCTGTTGATCCAGGACAGAAATGACCACTGAATGCTCTGAACAGGGGAGTCATATGGGCTGTCTACACTTGAAATGGTCTCTCTGGAAATGTACGTCCAGACCCACTAATCTCAGTGTTCACTCAAAAGGACCAACCCTGTGAAGACTTCTGAGAAGCATAAATTACCAAGGTCCAAGACAGACAGTTGTGAGAGCAGAGAACAGTGACTTGTCACGTATGTAAGAACTCCAATGAAGCCATAAGGGAATTTTCAGCAGAACCACTGTAGTTCAGGAAAGAATGAAATGATGAATGTGAAGTACTAGAAGAAAAAACCCCGCCAGCCAAGTTTAAGACACTTGGCAAGATTATATTTCAAATGTAAAGAGAGAAAGACTTCACAGGCACACAAAAACTGAGGGTGTTTGTTCCTAGACCTGCCTTACAAGATACATCTAAAGGAATTATTCATATTGAAAGGCTCTTGCACTAAATAACAACATGAAAATATAGATTTAACTGTAAAAAGAAATATGTGTATGTGTATGTTACTATAAAAGCCTAGGAAGTTGTATGTGTAAGTTACTTTTAACATTATGTTAAAATAGTAATACATAAATATTTTGTTAGTCAGGAGACAAAAGTATAGCACCTTTACATGCAAATTTAAACTACTATGATCTTTTTAAAGTAGAGGGTGATAACTAAAAGATATTTTATGTAAGTCTCGAACTAACCACAAAGGAAATGCACATGTATATGCAAAGTAAAGGGTTAAAAAGCAAAGGAAATCCCGTCAGAAAACATTCAAGTAGAAGAACTCAACAGAGGGGGGGAAAAAAAAAACAACTCATAGGCTGGCAATAGAAAGTCTGTGTTTATCAATATTCACCTTAATGTGAACAGATTAAATTCACCGATGAAAAGATGTGCAGTGGGTGAATGCTATAAAAATCAGAATTCAGTTATTCAAAGCCTGCTTCTTACAGGAGATTCACAGTAGAATTAAATACATAGGCTGAAAGCAATGGATGGAAAAAGATATTTCTTGCAAATTGGAACAAACAAGGCAGACTTTGAATTTAAAACTATCTTTAGAGATAAAGAAATTAATTCTATAATGATGCAAGGGTCAATTCAAATGGAATATGCAACATTTGCAAAGATACATGCTCCCGACATCCAAGAACCTAATATATAAAGCAAATTTTGACAGTCGGAAGGAAAAATTAACAGTTATACAAAAACAATAGGAGGAGACTCACTGCCTCGTGTCTCAAGTAACTTTATACGATTACATAACTAGAGACTGGATCATTTATAAAGAACACAGATTTGTTTCTTGCAGTCCTGGATGCTGGGAAGCCCAAGACTGATGGGTCCACAGCTGCCAGAACTTGCTTCCTGCATCGCTCAATGTCAGAGAGTGGAAGACCATGAAAGCACAAACAAGAAAGAAAGGAACAGGGGCTGATTTCATCCTGTATTAGAATTCTACTTCCCAAATAACTAACCTAACACATTCTTCTGATAAGATCATCAGCTCATACATGAGGGCTGAGCCCTCAGGACCTGTGCTCCTCTTAAGGAATCCATCTCTCATCACAGTTCTGTTGGAGATTAAATTGCTAATACATGAATCTGAGAAAACACTGATACCACTGCAGCTCACACATAATAACAAACATCATATCCAGTCAGAGGATCAATGAGGAAAATATGGACTTGAAAGTACTATTAGATTAAATTAACCAAATAGACATATACAGAATTTGCCATTCATTCAACAACATGACAGATTATTCTCAAGCCTAAAATATAAGTCTTAGATTTTTTGAGAAAATCACATTGATTCCCAGGATGTTGGAGCTCTAATGGAAAAAAAACTTAAATAAGTAGCAGAAAACTATATATGCAAAAATATATGGAAACTCAAGAACACACTCTTGAACACTGGGTCTAACAGGAAACCAGAAGAGGATGTACAATGTATCTTGAGACAAATAGAAATGGTATTACAACATTCCAAAATCTGTGGGAGGGATCAGAAGGAATAATAGCAGGGGGATTGAAAGTAAAAAACACATTAAAGAAGGAGACATAATCCCAAATAACATTGTTTATATCCTGTGATCTACAAAACTATGCTCAAAATTAACAGATGGAAGCAAATAATAAAAATGAGAGCAGAAATAAAACAGTGATTACAAAACAGAAAAATAGATAAATAAAACCACGCATTTAGTTGATCTCAAAAGACAAAATTAACAAACTTTTACCTAGATGAAAAAGAGAGAGAAGAATGAAGTAAATAAAATCAAAAATAAAAGAAGAGACACGTGCCTCAGAAATGAACAGGATCTCAAAACGATTGTGAAGAGTTAAATGTCAACAAACTGGGTGATATAGCAATAATGTATAGACTCCCAGAGCCAAAATAAATCATGAGAAACCAAGTTTGAACAGACTTATAACAAGTATGCAGGTTGAAATAGATACATAAAAATTGAAAAAGAAAATCCTAGGACCCAATGGCTTCCCTTGTGAAGTGTACCAAATATCCAAGAGATATCAATTCTTCTCCCACTATTGCAAAACACAGAGGAGGAGGACACACTTTCTAATTTGTCTCATGAAAGAAGAATCGCCCGACAGCAATATCAGACAAAGACACAAAGAAAAGAAAGTTACAGACTGATACCTTTGACAAGCATGGATGCCGAATTCCGAGCATGATACTAGCAAATCAAATTCAATGGCACAAGGAGAGGATCATACTCTATGACTCAGTGAGATTTACACCTGGAATATAAGACTCAGTAGCTGTATGCAGACCAGTTAATGAGATGTACATATCAATCGAATAAAAGATTAAACTGAGAGGAGCATTCCACAGATGCAGATAAAGGATTTGATAAAAATAGAAAGTCCTTTCATAATAAAAGCTGGTGACAAACTAGGAGCCATGTAAAACTGCTAACATTCGACCTTAGAAAATTGGTTTTCCTCTAAGATCTAGTCAGAGACAAGGGTGCCTACACTAGTTGCCTCAATTCCATGTAACTAGAAATGCTAGCCATAGCAATCAGACAAGATAAGATGTAAGCAGATCCATCTTAATGAGGAAAGAAGACGTTGCATTATCCATGTTTATGGATAATGGGATATTATGTAGAAATAATCTTAAATACTCTAAAAAATTTACAACTGGTAAACAAACATGAAAATTAGTTATATTTTATAAGCCAGAATTCTATATTATTCAAACTGATGTTCAAATCTAATATTTTATATTTCTATCTTTATCAACAAACAGCAGGAGAAAAACCAGGAAACAAAATAAACTACATATTAAAAACTAAAGAGTTTAAGGAGTTGAATACTAAACTAAAATCATTCAGGATACTTTGTACATCATGAAAAGTTTATTTTCATTGTGCAGTTGCCTCTTCTCTGTAGTAAAGTTTATTTACATATGTTTTACAACGATATGTCTAAAGGCATTGGGATGAAACCCATTCCTTTGTGTGGTAGCATAAAGTTAAACTTAAAATACCAAAGTAATTAATTTTTTAATCCATGTAAGTAATGAAGTAACAGACAAAAATTATTAAAAAGATACTTTAAATTGGTGGGTAGCCAGAAGACAATGTTGTCAAAATTTTATTCTATTCAAACTGATGTTCAAATCCAATGGATTCCTTAGAAAAAATTTAATGGCCTATTTTTTGCAGGAATATAAAAACCAATTACAAAATTCCTATAGAGCCACAAAGAAGCCCAAATGGGCAAATAAGTCTTGAGAAAAAAAACAAAGCTAAGGGCAGATAATTCCTGATTTCCCAATATATTAGGAAGCTATGGAAACAAAATCCCACACACAGTTAACTGGTACCAAGATGAGTCTTGGGGAAGGAGAGCCTTATAAAAATATGATTCTGGGAAGGCTGGATATTCATAAGTGAAAGAATAAAATTTTACCTTCATTTCACACTGCAAAAACAATCAACTTGGGGTGACATAGGAGACACGTTGTCTCTAGCTGAGACAACAACTAGAAGAGAATGTAGGGGGAGCTTCATGACATCGGCCTTGGCAGTGATCTCATGAGCATGGCAACAAACGCGAAAATAGATAAGTGGGACTATGTCCAACTGAAAAGCACAACTTGGCAAGGAGAAGATCAGCACAGTAAAAAGCAGCCTCCTGAGGAAGAGAGTATGTGTGTACCTGTAAAGAGTGAATACCCAAATACACATATGTGTGTGTGTATTTGTGTGTATGTGCACGTAGTATGTACACATACATGTGTATGTGTGTCCATGCATACATATGTATGCATGTATGTGTGTATAGATATATATATGTGTGTGTGTGTATGTGTGTGAGTGTGGATGTACGTATGTGTACACGCATGTGCATATGTGTGTAGTGTGTACATTTATGTGCCTGTGTATATATTACATGTATATGTGTGTACATGTGTATTTGTACATGTTTGTATACATATACATATATATATATATACATATACATATATATACATATACATATATATAACTACCAATTAACAACAGAGAAGCAAAGACAGACATTGTTCCCAAGATTAGCTCTCTTTATTTAAATTATGTGTATGTGCTGGGTGTGTGGGGGTGTGTGTACATTTGTGTAAAGGTGCCTTTGGAAGCCAGAAGAGGGTGTCAGGTCACCCTGGAGTTTGGTTTACAAGCAGTTGTGAGCTTCCATGTGAGAGCTGGGAACCAAACCCAGGTCCTTTGGAAGAGCAGCCCATGATCTTAAGCACTGAGTCATCTCTTCAGCCCTAGAGACATACAAATGACCATCAGATATTTGTAATGCTATTTGATATCACTAATCGCCAGGAATATGTGTACTGAAACTTGCTCATAGTCATCCAGATGACTATTATACAAAACAATAACAACAAAGCATTGGTGGGAATGTGAAATGGTGTGGCCTCGATGAGGAATAGCACGAAGTGCTTTCCAAGATTAATACAGAGACCCACAACTGGTCAACATGTGGAGAACAAGAGACTGTGGTGTGCTCAGCACTTAGTGGAGCATCTGTGTTATACACTCTTCTCCATAAAATCCAGGAACTGTCCAGAATATGGAACTGGGAAGATTATAAAAGCCAGAGGAAGCTGAGGGCTCCGTGTGAAGCTGTGCTCTCCAGACATGACAGAATGGCTGTCTCCTCAGCTCAGGCAGTGGGGCTGCATGCGTGAGACCTACATAAGAGCAAGCCAGCCCAAACGCTAGCATGGAAGAGGGAGGGGCTCACGAGGTCCCCTCCTTCCCTAGCTGAGACACTATTGGCAAGTCATGGTGCGAAGGAGATGAAGAGCAGCGAAGCAGCCTCTGGTCAGCTACCTGTGCTTCCGGGAACAGAACTACACCCGTGCACATACTGGCGATGCAGAGTCCACTCAGTGAGTTTTACAAAAAGGACTCCATGAAGCTGAGAGGAAGAAGCGGTAAGGGGTATAAAAGGAATTGGAGGAGAGGGAGTGAGGATGAATTTGATCATTAAAAAATACCATATATATGCATGACATTCTCAAACAATAAATTCAAAATTTAAATTGTCACATGACACAGTGATCCCATTTCAAGATCTCGAAGACGCATTTACACCGCCGTGTTCCTTGCAGTGCCCCTCCCGATAGTCAGCATGTAAAAACCACCCGAACGTTCTCCAAAGATGAACGGGTAGCGAAAATGTGGTGTGATTCAGGGCTTTGGAAGGGGCAATCTTTACTGTGCGGCAACAAAGGTGAAGGAAAAATACAGTGTGATTCCACTGACATGATATCAAGAATAGTCAAGTTCAGGAAATCCATGGTGGAACGGTGGCTGCCAGGGGCAAGGTGGGCGGTGCCATGGAATTTGCCAGTCACAGGGCATTACGTATGAGTTAAGCAAATCAAATACGTTCTAGGCAGTTGACATTCAAGACAATACCGTTTGCCCCTCAGTTGCTGCGACAAACACCAAAAGCAGCTTGGGGCGGAGATGGCTTATTTCACTGAACTCCTCTGCGCCACAGTCCATCACTGAGGAAAGTCAAGGCAGAAACCCAAGACAAGAGCCTAGAGGTAGACTCTGTAGCAGAGGTCATGTCGGGGTGCTGCTTTCTGGCTTGCTTTCATCGCTTCCTCATGCTGTCTTATCGAACCCAGGATCACCAGCCCAGGGCCAGCACTGCCCACCGTGAGTTGGACCCTTCCACAGCGATCTTAATCAAGAACATGCCCCATAGACTTGCCTACGGGCCAGCCTGATGGAGTGACCACTTGACCAAGACTACAGAGCACACTTAAAATTAACACACCTATATTATACAGTGATATTTGTTGAGAGGGTGTTATGGTTTGACTACAAATTCCCCCACTGACTGGCTCCTATGTTTAGTGTTCTATCACCCATTGGCTGAACTACTTTGGAATGTGGTGGGTGGGGGGAGGAACCTTTAAGAGGCAGAGCCTAGCTGGACAAAGAAGGTCACTGGGGACCCATGGTGGTGGTTAGGGGTAGGGGTGGGGACAGAGCTATGTTTCTCTGTCCTGTCATATCTCTTTCTGTGTTTCTGTTACTATCAAGTAAGCAGCTCTGTTCTGCTATGGTACCCTCCTGCAATGTCCTGTCTCTCCACAGACTAGTATAAATGGAAGCCGCCCATCATGGACTGAAACTTCTGAAAACATGGACCAAATACATCATTCCTTACATGGGTCTGGGGATGTGGTTCTGTTTGTAGAGCAGTTGCCTACCATGCACAAAGTCCTGGGTTCGATCCCCAGCACTGCATAAGCCTGGGCATAATGGTGCACTCCTTTAATCCGACACTTAGGTGGTAGAAGTAGAAAGACCAGAGTTCAAGGTCATCCTCAGCGATATAGCAAGTTCGAAGCCAGCCTAGGCTACAGGAGACACCATCTTAAAACAACTAAACAAAAAATAAATAAATAATTCCTTCCTTCCTTAAACTGCTTTTTGGGAGGTATTTGTCACAATGATTGGGGAAAGTAGCTAACACTGAAAGGAGATACCATGTTATTTTTGCCACAACAAAATAACTTTTTTTTAAGGTACAAAAATAATAGTCAGTGGATAGAAGGACAACCAAGGAAATGAGGGAGGAGAAGAGGTCACAGGGTCAAATGCTGATACTGGCATAAGTTCATGGAGGACTGGGTCAGTGACAGGGACATCACTGGTTGTCTCTGATGAAGACGGCTTTCTTTGCAGCCTGCATGGGAGGTGTCAGAAGAGAAGAAGAGAGAAGACGTTAGAGAAAACAAATTGGGTAGCTTTTTTTCTAATAGGGACAAATGTGTAGTAGCCAGAGATGATTGGTATCTGAGAGTTCTTCCTTGTAAGATGGAAGAATGCATGAGGGTCATAGACAAAAGAAGGAAAACTATGATGGAGAGAAAAGCATGTTAGATTCCTCACGGGCAGACAGAAGGACAGACTACAGGATCCAGGGCTTGAACGACAGGTCACAGACAAGGTACTATAGAAGCAAAGTAAAGACCGATTAGGAAATATAGATGGAGATGCTGACAGAGTTTCCAGAAGTCCTGAAAGAGTTTTCTAGAAGAAATAGAAATACTGTCAGCTAACTGTGCTGATGAAAGATGAGTACCCAGTCTGAGAAGAAAAATGTAGATTCCCCACCCCCACCTTCTGTCCAGAACAAGTCAGGCCGGATGCTCCAATGCTGCCCCATCCCTTGAGAATCCTATTCTCAAGTCAAGGGGCATTGCCTGCCCTGAGCACCCAACCAAGGCTGATCCCTGTAAGCACACTCTGCTCTGTTAGGACACTCACCCTCATGCATATGAAATCACTTATTAGTTTCTGTCATGTCTACTAGAGTGTAAAATCCTTGAAGGCAAAGACTACTGATACTGATCTCAGCTCGCTCTACCCCTAATGTCCACAAGTACAGATAGTAGCTACTGGTGTTACCAGCTTGCTAAGCGTCAGCATCTCCCTGAACTCTGATTCTACAAGGAGAAAATAGTTAACAGACCAGAAGTCAGACTAGCAAGATAGCAAAGGTCACCATATTTTTGCTATGATCATTTGAAAAGCTAAAGCTGAACCCTGCTCTCCCAGTGTCTTTGCTGAGCCTATCAGCAAGAAGAAAGCAGTTGCAGCTGGGTTTCACTTTCATTTCTGTTACTGCGATAAAAATGCCCCAAGGACAGCAGCTCCGCAATTCCAGGTAATCCGTCCCTGGAGGAAAATCCCCAACCTGGGAGCCTGAGACACATCACACCCAGTCCAGAGCCGGCGGAACTGAGTACACCCGGGCTGAGTAGTCAGCCAGCTTCCTCTGCTCTCACACAGTCGAGGGTGGGGGGTGTCCAGAACTAAGGAATGGCACTGCCCACTTTCAAGCTGAATCTTCTCCGTCAATTAAAGCCATGGAGACAGATGCCTACAGGCAGACCCACAGGCCAATCTAGATAACACTTTCTTCTCAAGTCATCCATCCCACACTGGATACAGTTGACAAACCTGGTTTGGAAAATGGTCCTGTTAAGTGTGACACGGAGTCAACAGTTCCATCTTCACAATCTATCAAACACTCCCGGAAAAGGGGAGCCCCCCACTTCTACTACTCATTTGCATTCTACTGTGGTGTTATCTTTGTCTCCACACATGCTGTTAAATACAAAGGGACAGGCAACATGGCTAAGCAGGCAAAAGCACTTGTGGCACAAGCCCAGCTACCTGAGTTCGAACCCACAAACCCATGTAGAAGTAGAAGAGGAAAAAACTCCACAAAATAGTCCTCTCATCCCCACATGTATGTGTAAAATGTGGGTGTACACATACCAACATACATATGCCATACACACAATCATAGATAAAAACTAAATTTTAGAATATAATCTAGAAAAAAAAAGTAAATGGTGATGTTCTGATACTCTACCCAGAAGCCCCGGTCTTCCCCATCGAGCTCCGCCCCATTGCAGCTAGGAAAGTCATGAGACGGCTCTGTCAGGCAGCCAAACACTACTGACCTCCCTTGCAAGGGAGAGTGAATCGCCCCAAGATGTTCTCAACGTCAACACCAGCTATTTTAGAAATGGTGACTGAAGTCTACATGATTCTTTCAAGGCCTCTCTTCATTACAGACGCGCTCCTTATGGAATTAAATGCCTGTCACTCACAAAACTCCCATTTCCCGAAAGCTGCCATCCCCACACGCTCACAGACATGCACTTGGTGATTCTCACTAGTTTTGCCGCACTGTGGGACCCATGACTCCTACCATGGGATTTTCCTGAGAATGAGTCTCTGGAATCAGAGAAGATGCTCTATTCCTACACAGAGTGGAATAGTCAGCTGTGCTGGGCTTCAACTGCACCTCCCCTTCTATGGAATTTTATTTTTCATGGCTGGAGGTCTTTTCCTCATCTAAATATTAAAGCCCAACAAGTCTTTCCGACTTGGTGGTGCGTAATCATACTTGTTAATTAGGGGCAGAGTGATCTCTATTAAAAGTTGAAAGTGTTTCCTAGGGACGGCTACAAGTCTCGACACGATCCCAGGCTCTGTCAATAACCACAAGGGGAGAAAGCAAGCAAGAAAGAAATGCCTCTCCAGAGCCTTCCATTCCAGAGAAGAGCTATAGTGTCAGATCATGCTCACATCACAGCACCAAGGGAGCCCGAAGGGGTGGCCAGGTCATGCTCAGAGAGTGGACAGCAGGACCTAGATGGGAGCCAGCAAAGTTCCAGAACTCTCTCTCCTATCCTTTGTGTGAGTGTAAACCTGACACGCAGCCCCTGCTCCCACACATCCTCACTGGTTTTGTAAGAAACTCACGGGCTACAGAATAGTGTCCCAATTCCAAATCCTGTTTCTACCAGATAATTGAAAGATCAATATTCCAAAGGTGTCAGGAAGCCTGGACATTACAATTTGCTTCTTATGATATCCAAAGGTTCTGGATTATAGCAACTGGCATTGATAAGCCACGTTTAGGTGTAGAGAATTTGCACATTTACGTACGCCACCTGCTTTGTCTTGTGATGTGGATGTCATTGTGTCCCTGACAAGGAAGGAAAGAAAGACAAGGAAAGAGATAATGGTGTCTTGATTTCCGAGGTCTGAAGGTGGGTACCATAACAGACACCCCAGTATCTCTTCCTATCACCCCGTGCTATCAGTCTGTAGTTCAAGTCTAATTACTAACCTGGGGCCAGTTAACTGAGCAGAAACAGAAAGCAGGAAGGAGATAAAAGAAAAGCCCCCTGAGAAAAGGGATTGCACCTGGCTCCTCTGCACTCAGATAATATGCTACTTTTCCACGTTGAGCAACAACCCTCACCCCCCACACACACACCACTTAATTCACTGGGCTTCAGAGAGATCGGTCTAGAATAAATTTGTCTTTGGTGACATATTTCCTTAAAACAAACATTAGGCACAGCTACTGGGGTCTCTGTAGCATGTTATCAAAATAATGAGACATAACTGCTCCGTTTATATACCACATGCCTTTTAATGAAGAGGAAAATATACACATCATTCCAGGGACCTGATCTAGAATTTATATTTAGAGTATTCAAGAAGAGAATTTTAAAAAACAGAAGTAGAATCGTAGAAGAGCTCAAGGATGGAGGTCTGGGCAGTGCAGTCACTAGGCCTTACTTGCCTCACCCTCAGAAGCCTCACCTGCCCCTCCCCAGAGCAGACCTGGGATCAGGGGTGACAATGCTCACAGTGTGTAAGACAAAGGACACACCGATTGAAAACTCACCAAGTTTGAACTTTATAAAAACATACCCAGCATATAAATGAGAAGGTAAAACCATGCACAAAAATCAGCCATCTATCTGGAGCACTGGCTGCACACATTTGAGCAAGTGGGGGCTGCAGAATGCTAGCATCTATTTGAAGCCATCGGTTCGAAAATGCTTTCATCTAACTGCTCCCGTTTGCAACTCCACCAAACCCTATGAGTGACGCACAGCGACGGGGGAAGAAAGTTCAGTCCCAAAAGTCAGTGACCAGAGCATGGAACACTCACTGCAAGGCTTAGATTGTGTCTCTCCAGTGCTGTTTCTCAAGCAGCAACACAAAGCAGGGAGGGGTACCCTATGATATGAGGCTCTGGGTGCATCTCCTCAAGCCACTACCAACTAGAGGAAGGGCCCAGCAAGGTGGCTCAGTGGGTTGGCATCAAGCTGACAAGCCTGATGATCTGAATTCAGTCCCCAGGACACGTGTTAAGGGAGAAGTGACTCACAAAGTTGCCCTGTAACTCCACATATGCTCTGTGGATACACACATAGGCACACACGCGCACACGCACGCACGCGCGCGCGCACACGATCACACACACGATCACACACAGGCACACACACAAATACAACAAATAAGTAAAAGGTAAATAAATAAACACACGTGATAAAAATTAACGTAAAATGAGAATAAAAGGAGTTATAAAAATATGATTTCAAACTTTCCTAGAAGGCCAGTTCTCACACACGTCATTAAGAACATGTAGAGCTCTGTAAGCAACAGTAAGACTCTGGGAGAGGAGGGAAGGAGAGGCAGATCGTAAACTCACTCATGTAGCCGGGTAAATGCACTCCCTGTACGAAACTCACACTGTAAAGCCAATGCGCAATTATACCAAGTAAAATGCGAGGTCTTGAAAGCTACAAGGGGAGCTCAGAAATGTAGTCAGCAATACTAAGATAAAAAGAGCAGCGTGAACCTATGAAAGTTGCTGAGATTTCATGGTCTCTGAGAATTTAGCTACAGTAAACCCAGCACATTGTTATGGCAATAACAAAAAGTACTTATAAAGCCCAATTCCAACTTCATTTAAATTGAGGAAAACCTCGGCTGATAATTTAATTAATTTGAATTCATCATCTTGTTGGAAAAACAGACGCATTTCTTAGCCTTCCTCAAGAAAATAGCAAAGCAATTTGCTAAGTGATTTGAGTGTTCAAATCATCACAGACAAGATCAGACCCCACATTGGTCTGCTGTCTTCTCTTCACCTGACAAGTCTTGTTAATCTGCACTTAGTTATAATCAAGCATTTTGTGGGGTTATGGAAAGGTTCTGGTATTGGTTTTTGTTTGTTTGTTTCACAGTTTGGCTTTTTTTT